>JASVEL010003491.1:0-159577 GCA_032618575.1 Nicotiana noctiflora
TCCTCCTTTGCTAACCAATCCCATTGTTCCCGTGAATCTTCCGTGAATTGTTGGACATGGGCTCTTTTAGAACATTTCCGACGAATCTGAAATCTTTTCCCGAACCACACGTTGTACTTTGGATCCACCTCTCCCTTGGCTAGTTCCCGGACCATGGTTTTAGGCTCAAGGAACCGACACTCGTGCCACAGCCTTCTAATCTTCTCTTCGGGGAATGCAACTCCCGGGCTCAATTCAATGGCGTACTTCCTCAGGTCTTGATCGGTAGGAATAACCTGAAACCTTCCTAGTTGACGCAATACACGGTGAGGGACATATGGTTGGACACTGCGGATCCCCATCAGAAGGATATAACACTCCTCGGCTGCCATATATATTACTTCAGTATCGGGTAACCACCCGAACGCCCATTCAATCCGATCGGCTTCTATTGAGCTCAGTCGTGCAAGCCATGCCTCGACGCCTTCAGGGAATACAGCACCCATCATCCGTTCTTCGAAACCCCTGATACAGTTTTTCCGGTCAACCCATGGTTCATGTATTGTGTTCGGTGATGGAGGTGTTCTTGCATCCATAATTGGAGTAACAGATTGCAACCTTGGAAGAAATTGCCCCCTTCTCGACATACAGTCAAGGCTCGATAGATTTCGGACAAAACCAAAGGGACCACCGTGCTGGTAGCCTTTTTGATTGCAACATCGGCTATTCCTACCAGACTTATCTCTATTTTCTTATCTTCGCGCGGACAAATCACAATCCCCAAGAATGTCGTTATGAATGCTAGAATTCGTCTGGCCTCCCACTTGGTCCTATTCCCTGCGTGAGTCAGTCCGAGGTTTGATTCTTCGAAACCCCGAGGAGTGCCGTACCGTTGATATAAGAATTGAAGATCGCAACACCCTTTCAGCAGGTCATCATTTTTCACCTTCCGACTAATGCTTAGCAAATCCAGAAACCCATGTGGAGATACCGGTCTTGGTGAGAGCAGGTATTGTCCTCTTAATTTCCCATTTAGTCCTGCATAGCCCGCAATTTCCTCTAATGTGGGCGTCAGTTCAAAGTCAACGAAACGGAACACATTGCGGGTCGGATCCCAGAAAGATACCAGTGCCTTGATGATGTCTTCCCTTGGCTCGATATTCAACAGATCAACAAAACCTCCCAAAATCCTCCCTACTATCTTTTTGCTACTGTCTTCCAGATCGTTCCACCATATACGGAGTTGCTGAGGGACCTCACTAAAGATTGAAAATGATTTATTCTGATTCGTGCTCATCCTGCACATTTATTAAGGTGATTTAAATAAGAAAACAACTTTGTTTTGCTAAAAAATAAAAAATCAGTTTTCAATCACGGCCTTTCAACGTCTCGGGGACGAAGGCTTTTAAGGCTGTGGGGTAAATTGATCGAAATCAAAATTGACCCAAAGGTGGCCGTTTATACGAAATTAGCCTTCGGCGTCCCTTTCGGGAACATTCGGCTATTTTTAAAAACAGCGTCACCGACTTATTTAGTACAAAAGTTAGTTTTGATATTTCGGCCATTTTTCAAAAGGTGAAGTTGGACCCGATGGAGGTTGCCTACGTATCTCACATCCGATGAGAATCAAACCCACGTAGTTCGGTTTTGACGAAACAAACGGCATTATTTATTTATTCGCTTTACTAAAGGAAAACAAATAAGCTATTTCTATCTTAAGAGCAAAACACACACATTTTTTTTTTTTTTTTTTTTTTTTTTTTTTTTTTTTTTTTTTTTTTTTTTTTTTTTTTTTTTTTTTTTTTTTTTTGGATAGTCTGTTCATTTCAGGTCACCTGTCCTAGACGGACCCAACCCCTGTGTTGAGTCCCCTAAGCCAAATGCGACATGATGCAAATAGACGTTTCCTACTAGGGATCCGGCATGAAGCTTTGTTATTCTAGGTTTAAAACCTGGGTTTATCTGTTCTAGACTTGGCTTACCCGAGCGGACAGCTCGAGCCGAGGAGGAGGCAGCAACCCGGGAATACAGAAGCTTCACCGGTTTTGCAACTTATCCAAACCTCGTTCTAAAATGGGAATTAGACACTATACGGAAAAGAAGTCACACGAAGTGCACCCTTCTTCATGATTTAGAAGACTCAGAGAGGAGATTGGTTCCGGCACAATTTATATGTACAGTTCACACAATATCAAAGCAATAAAAACAACATTTTGCACATTGATGCCAACATGTAAAAAAATCAGATAATAAAATATGCCAAATACAACAGTTATTCCGAGCTCGAATTCTAACGAAATCCCCAGCAGAGTCGCCAGAGCTGTCACACCTCTTTTTTACGCACCCGCGAGGATGCGAAGAGTTTTTCCAATTAAAGGACAATCGAGATGGGATTTATTTTAATTATTTCAGAGTCGCCACTTGGGAGATTTATGGTGTCCCAAGTCACCGGTTAAATCCCGAATCGAGGAAAAGAATGACTCTATTTAACAGTCCGCGAACCAGAAATCCGGATAAGGAATTCTATTAACCGGGAGAAGGTATTAGGCATTCCCGAATTCCGTGGTTCTAGCACGGTCGCTCAACTGTCGTGTTTGGCTTATCTATCTGCTTTTTAACAATTATGTACTTAATGCAAGTTAATACCCCTTTACCGCTTTTATTATTGGTTGTGATTTACGAAAGAGAAAGTTGCTTAAAAATATGCTTTCGAATCACGTCACATGAAATGCACCCGGATCCTCAACATATTCTTATTCAACATTTCGGGGTTTGGATTTGGGTCACATGAAATGCACACCCGTATTTAAAAAGGTAAAACTAAAACATGCGCCCGGATCGACTACTTATTTACACTGTTGAGAAAGGCGTGATATTCGTTAAGAAACGACGCATCTCGAAACCTAAGTATTTATATGTACATTTATGACGGCTATGTGATTAGTGTAACTATTGGGCGAGGCGTACCTTTGATTCAAATCTAAAGCGAACTACATCTCACTGTATCTTACTTAAGAGTTGATTCCAAATTACTTAAAACTTGCTACGAACCACATCGCATGAAATGCGCCTGTGGTTCATGACATGCTTTATTTACTCTTGCCCGAAATTGGGGTCGGGTCGCATGAAATGCACCCCCGACTCTTTTAATCTAATTACGTCATTCCGTGGAGTAACAACTCCCTAGCTAATCTTGCTTTTAGCATAAGGTCTAACGTTAACAGATTTGGAGATTACACACACGAGCAGAGAAGATTGAATAGAGATACAACAGACTAATTCAGGTTTACGTGCTTATCTAACGACGGTGTATCTTTGGCCTAGCTACACTTTTCCATAACCAAGACTAGCAATACAAGCTTAATTGAAGAATAACAGAATGTAATTAAACATAAGAACTTTAAACGACTACATGTTTCAATAGACTTTATGCATAAACTTCAAACTTCATTCTTTTCGAACCAAGGAACCACAATAACAGAGGTGTGTACCTGGAATGCGGAAGAACAAGGAAGAGTGAGCAATGGCAATGCCGCAAATGTAACAGGGACAGTAACAGCAACAACTCCACACCAAAACAAATGGTGAACCAGCTAATAACCCAACAACCAACAATAATCGAACTTTATCAATCACTGAACTAGTGACTAAAACTTGAACCCAGGCAGCAATCAACAACCAGGCAGCAACAAACAATATCCAAATCAATGGAACAGTGATAGCCAAACCAGATTCCCAAGAGCGGACCACAAGAGGCAAAACAGTGGTCGATCAACAACAACACACAATAGACCAGTTACAACCAAGTAGCAATAAACAGACCCAACAGCACCAAAACCAGCCAGGCAGCACCACTATAGACACAAACAACAACCAGCAGCAATACAACAATGAAACAACAACAATAATCAACCCAGGCAGCAACAACTACAAACCAGCCAACAACCAATAGACCAAGAGCAACCACAAACAACCAGGCCAACAATATCAGCACACCCGACCACAACCAGTGGCAGTAGCCACAATAACACAGCAACAACAACTAACAGAAGAACCAGCACTGGACCAACAACACTGTGCACAGCAACACACAACGACCAAGAGCACCAAATGAACACTGAAACAACAGAAGAACCAGCACTACAACAAACAATGGCCAAATACTCAATCACTGAAGCAAAACAATCGAAACAGTGACTAAGAACCAATGAAACAGTAGCCTTTCTTGTATCTTTCTATATGTGTATCGAGGTGTAGCTTGCTGTCTATTTTCTCTCCAGGTTCACTGTTCTTCTCTCTCTGCTTCTATGTGTATTCTTGTATCTATTTTTCTTCAGGTGCTCTAGTTGCTCTCAGGTATTTCAGTCCCTACTGTATGTATGTATATCTCCTTTTAGTTTTGATGCCTATCTATTTATAACCAAAAACAAACCTAGGACATCCAGATTCTGCAGAACAGCCCCTTGCCCATCCTCCTTCTGTCCAACCCACTAAACTATGTCTAAGTATGGGGTTTTCATAATTAAAAATTGGTAATTGCAGGGCACTGGTGGGCTGCTCTGCTGTGACAGTGGATTCCACTGACTAGCCTCATGTGCAGGGCACCAAATGCTCTAAGTGTTGAACCCTGATTCCCTAATTAGCTTAATTTGAATCATAACTTCAGTTTCAAACCAATCAAACAGTCCCATTCAATCCAGGAATGCTAATTACTGTGTGGTAATTCAAATAACTCAACTATGCAATTAGAAGACGACCTCTAATCAATTACAACACATAGCAATGACAACCAATTTAAACTGTTAAAACAGTGACTTCAAAGAATCTCGGCCAATGCCGGACATATGCGAAGTTAACTATTCGACGACGCTAATCGACGCGAGTTCGTATCCTATAACTAACACATTCAACTAAGCGATACAGAAAACAATTGACCAAAACAAAAGGTCTTGGAGAAGAAATGACAACTAAGGACGACCAAGAAGAAAATTAAACCAATTGAAACTAACAAAGAACACACAAACCACTAAAAACAGAAGAAGATTGAAATACCTAATGAAGGCAATCCGAACTCGAACGAACTCAGGCTCCCACGGCCTTGAGGTTGCATTTTTGAAGTGAACATGCTTTAATTGAAGTGTTTTTCGAACGAAAAACACTCCAATTAGAGCCTATTGACTCCAAATTCTTAAACTCGGACCAATTCCCTAATCTTGGAATTCTAGGGTTCTTGGGCTCGGATTTGGGGCTTTTGCATTTCTGGTTAGATTCGAAGCAAACCAATGTCAATGGGAGTGTGGGGGAGGTGTGAGGAGACTGTGGTGTGAATTTGGGGTGATTTGGCGTTGGTTCGAGTTTGACTCGAATCTTCAAATGAAGATTCGAGGAGCTCCGGCATGATTCGAGGTTAGTGGAGGCTGGGTTCGTGATGGGGGAGGTGAGGGGAAGGTTTTGGCATTGGTTTGGTGGTGATTGGCCTACCGGAACCGCCGTGAGGCGATTTCCGGCAGGCGGGGCACGACGGCGTTACGCTAGGTTTCTGAGAGCTCCTGAGGGAGATGAAGGGAGAGGGGGGGTCTGGCTTGGGGGGGGCGGGGTATGGAATGAGCTTTATATATGATTTGAGAAGTTAAATCCTGATCGTTGGATCAAACTTGATCAACAATCAGGATCTTCTCACTTAAACCAAACGGTGCCGTTTGGTCAAAGCATAAGCTGAATGTATTTGGGGATTTATGGATTAATCTGGGCCGTTAGATTATAAGATCCAACGGTCCAGATCGAGCATTACACAGGCTGGACGGGTATTTTGGGCTGGGTATTGAGGTGATTCATTTGGGCCTGTTTGTTTAGACTAAGACACGGTCCAATTCAGATCTACATGATGTACTATATGCATGTGTGTATATATATATATATATATATATATATATATATATGTATATATACATATATATATATACACATATGTATATATACCAACCTATAACACCGCCGTTTTTTACTACAATTAACGCACACAATTACATATCACCCAAAAATGTAAATCACATGACTTCGATATCAAACACTAAAAATGCAACACCTAGCATATATTTTTGTATTTTTAATTTAAATAAATAAACGTGCACACAAAAAGATAAAATAACACAAAATCACAAAAATCATGCCCAACACGAAACTATTTTTATTTTTGAATTTTTCTGGGAGTACTTCTCAAGTAAGGCAAAAATCACGTGCTCACAAGATTGACATTGATGATTGAGTTGTAAATGGCATAAGGAAATATCTGAATGGCTTTCGTGGTATGAATGGGCGCTTGATGTGCGTTATGTATTCGTACGGTGGAGTGTGGAACCAGGTATAGCGATTCATGTGTTATATATGTGTTGGAGACTAGAAGTTCTCGTAATCCGCCTATGCAATGGTTGTATATCGTGTGTATCGACACCGTTTTGTGGTTATTGGAAATCGGAAGCCCTAGTGGCTCTCTCTTAGCTTGATATGATGAATTTGTGTTATGATACCTTATTTCAGATTGGTTGACATAAGACAGGTCGTCTAGACAAATGAGCTATGGACTATGTCGGAAAATGGCACAAATTGCGTAGCAGAGAGCATCAGAGTATGCTCCAACAGAGTAGTTGTGCCCAGGACCAGCGGACGGCTGGTAGGCATAGCTTTGTCAGTTGGACCTTAGTGGCGGATGTTAGTGTAGAAGTATCTACCATTGATTAGTTCTGGTATTGAGGAACTTTGTCGGATGCGTTTCTCGTGGCCAAACTTAAGGCTATATATGTTTATTATGATGAGCAACTTGACTCGACGCGTATTTATTTGGCGAGGGTTACTTGGATCGGGTGGCCCGCTGCCACATGTATGGTATCTGGATCGGGTGGCACGCCGCCACGGGTATGTCATTGGAGCGGGTTGCACGCCGCAACGAAATATTGTGAAAATATAGTTAGTTATCTGCTACCTGGTATACAATACTTCCTGACTTCTGAGGAAAAGTCCGTATTGAGTATCGCTTGGCAAATGGCATGTCGGTTGTGTCCTTTCAGGATTTGATAGCATACGTTAATTGTTTCACCGTAGGTGAGGTTGATTGCGTGGGTTCAAGACCTAGATCCGTGCGTGGCTAACCGTTTTGAGCTTAGTGGCTTGAGGTGCTTCATGAGTAATAACGTTGGGATAGAATCACGAATCGTGGCAAGGCCACGTGATGTTATGACCTCTCGAGGAGGATTCAGGTACTCTAATTCTATAATGCGAGACGCGATCTCAGTTCTATGTTGTGATGTCACAGAGGAATTAAATTGCAGCTCTTTTGCTGGAGACAGTTATCATGATTTGATCTGTCATGATTCGAGTGTGTTCAGACGTTTCTATTAGAGCCTATGTTGTGCTCGTCGTGGCTTAGGCCGGTGTTGAGGTGTCTTATCACCAGTGCGGTGTGTTATAATTGAAATGACCGTTGGAGTTATTAATGAATACGAGCATATTGGATCTTAGCTTGTTAGAAAGGTAAAAATCGAGGTTTGGCTCCGAAACCTATTGTGGTATCAGTTTTAAAAGGGAAATGGATTCACGAATGGTTAACTTGAGAGATGGGTTCGATATATCTCGTGCTTCAGCTGCCGTGGGCAGGGTATGGAGGTGTTGGAATCATACTCTATCTAATAAAAGAGGTTATCATCTAGTATTTGGTTATTATGGCCAGTTTTTATGATTAGAGACTATCATCTCGAGTGATTGGGTTGTCGATACATCATATGATCTCACCCGGAGTAGCGAATATGGGTTATTGCAGTGGATTCGAGTGTATCCTGAGTATAGGCATGGGATTTGCATTTGGCATATGATTTCAGAAAGTGCAATGTGATTTATGATTCAGATGGTCTGTGAAATTTTGACTATATGGTATTTTCGGACTTATGTGAGATAGGGTGACGTATGATCGCCCGAATATATGCTTGGTAAGGTCATTCAGCTATGGGGTTGCTTCTAGTACAACTCTGGGTACGCTCGATGACGAGCGATTGTTTAAGTTGGGGAGAATGTAACGACCCGGCCCGGCGTTACGGGAATTACCACCCCGTTATGTTGTAATTACATGTTTTATGATTTTATATCGGTGTTAGAGCCTATCGGGTGAGTTAGGAGTGATTTGGATTGAAAATGAGGCATATAGCCTTTTTGAAGGAAACTTGAATAAGGAAAGTCCACCCGGAGTTGACTATTTGGTTAGAGGGCTCGGAATCGGACTCTGATGATTTGGTTAGTTCCGGGAGGTAATTTGTGACTTAGGGGAGCAATCGGAATTGAATTCGGAGGTCCGGTGTAGAAATAGGCTTGAATTGGCTAAGGTTGAATTTTGGCGAAATCCGAACGGTAGGTGATATTTTTATCCGGGGATCAGAATGGAATTCCGACAGTTGCAGTAGCCTCGTTATGTGATTTTGGATATTTCCGCAAAATTTCAGGTCATTCGGACATCGTTTGGTCGGGTTTTTGATTGATTGTGTAATTCGGAATGTTTTAAGGAATTTAGGTTTGAATCCGTGTGTAATTGGTGATGTTGATGTTTAGTATGGTGTTTTTATGATTGGAACAAGTTCGTATCGTATTTTGGAGTATGTTGGTGGTTTTCGTTAGGGTCCCAGGGGCCTCGGGATGAATTCGGGGGTCCAAACGGACCATTTTGTGCTAACCGCACTGCTGTTTCTGCTGCAATTAGTGCAGAAGATTTTTGTGCTTCGCAATCGCGAAGCTATGTCTGCGATCGCGTAGGTTAAAGCTGGGAAGCTCTGCGATCGCAAGGGGGTGACTGCGATCGCGTAGTATTGGAATGAGGCCGGAAAATTTGTTCTTCGCGATCGCGGGAGGAGTGATGCGATCGCATAGGTCTGGGATTTAGAGCAGTGCGATCGCGGGTGGTTTCACGCGATCGCGTAGTGTTGAGGCATGAGGCAGTGCGATCGCGTAGGGAATGTCGCGATCGCATAGAGTAATTTTGGAGCCTGATAAATTTGTTCATCGCGATCGCGAGCCTGGGGCTGCGATCGCAGAAGGTCGCCTGACAGTCAGTGAATTAATATAACAGAACAGTCCAGTCGCAAACCCATACCCAAAACCTCCATTTTTGAGCCCTAGAGAGAAGAAATCATGGGAAAACGCTGGGAAATCATCGGGTATTCATCGGAGGTAAGTTTCTTAACTCAAAAACATCATTTTATGGTAGAATTAACATCAATCTTCATGAATTTGGGTAGAAATTGTGAAGGATTGTGGCCTAGATATTGAAAAAGAAAATTTGTGTTTTGAAAGGCCAATCGAACTCCGATTTTGGTAAATTTTATATGTATGGACTCGTGGCGAGACGAGGATTCTGGAAATATGAGTTTCGAAATTTTTCGAGATGTGGGCCCGGGGCTCGGGTTTTGTAAATTTCGTGATTTTTGATATATTTGTGCTGATTTGTGCTAGTTTTGACGTGCGTGGATGCCGGTTCGAGGAGCTAAGGCGTCGCGGGCATGAGCTTTCGTCGGTTCGAGGTGGGTAATACTTGTAAATGATGTCCCGAGGGTTAGTAAACCCCGGACTTGCACATCTTAGTGTTGTGTTGAGGTGACTTGCACGCCGGATAACGGGCGTGGGGTAGAGCACCATTGGGGATTGTGACTTGGTCCGTCCCGCGTAATAAATAATAACACCTAATTGTTGAAATGAATTGGACTAATTATCATGTTTGGGCTTCGTGTCAATTATTTGAGTCCTTCGGGCATTAGTATCACTGTTTTGATAACACTGTGCTTATTTTATTCTAAATTTAAGTTTTAAAATGGTATTTTTGCTATTCAGCATTTTTATAAGGTTATGAAAAACTTGAACAAGGTCTTAATAACATTTTTAGGTGTGAGCTAATATGATATTGTTGCCGTAGGGCTTTCTTGATTATTTGTTAGACTGATTGGGGCCGAGGGCCATATGTTAGGGCATGACATTTAATGTGAGCATATGCATACACATGCATGGATCGGACTGCACGCCACAGTGGTATACGGATCGGGCTGCGCGTCGCAGCAGGTGTGATATTAATATTGTGCTTGGGCTGTAGGAGCCCCTCCGGAGTCTGAACCCCCACAGTGAGCACGGGTACCCAAATTGGATCGGGTTACACGCCGTAGCGGTCATATGCATTACATGGCATACATACATTGGTTTATGTGTACTACATGGCATAACATTCAACACTCATACATTACCGGCACACATGCATTAGTTGCCTTATTGACCAGATCTCCTGGTATAAATTGATAAGGAGTGCTGAGCCCGAGGGGCCGATTTGAGTGCGGACTTGCATTGCTTGAGATTGTATCCAGGTATTGGTATATTATTATGAAAGAAAGTAGCTAAAATTGAGATTTCTAAATAATCTACTCACATATGCTTGAAAGGAATAAAAAGATAGTTCTGTATTGTGTAGCATGAGATAGTGCCTATCGTGGTTTTCTTCCCTTCAGCATTATTTACTTTTATTACTGCTGAGTTGGAAGTACTCATACCCGACTCCCTGCACCTTGTGTGCAGATCCAGGTACATCACAGTGGAGCTGATTCTATTGCGGCTCGGGAGTGCTTTTGGACGGTCGAGGTAGCTGCCAGCGTTTGCAGGACCTGATTCTCGAGTTTGTCTGTATTTTGTTCTGATCATCCCACACTTGTGCACAGTTATATTCACTATTTACACTTTGTATACTCCGTAGAGGCTCATGACTCTTGACCCTTCGGTCTATGGGAGTTGGCACGTGTTGGGACTTGGTTCCCCGTTTTTAATATATCTATCACTGTTAAATTATTCTGTTATGCTTAAATTGGATAAAGTGAGCTTGTGGCTCCGTGATTGTTGTTAATTGGTCAGGCTGGCCTAGCAATGTGCTGGGCGCCATCATGACCAGATTTGGGGTCGTGACACAAAAGGACCATGGGACTGACGTGATAAAGGGAACTAGCAAAATGGGTAGGCTTAAATATTTGCTTTTAAAATAAATTGAAAATCTCCTTTATTCTCTCAATCTTTTAACTAGGCCCATTAATTAGTTGATGTATGCCATACTAAATAACGCCTATAGTTTATGGTCCTCAAAAGCTTAGCCCGAACTCCCTTTAATATTAGAATCAAGGTGTGCCGTAGTGCAAAAATAGATAACCCACGGCCCTTCGGATAATTAATTTTAAATCTTTAGAATCGAGGTGTGCCATTAGCTGAATTTCCATGGCCCTCACAAAGTTACAAACACGTAGTTGCTTTAGTTGAGTTCTTTTAAGAATTTATCTTCCTAAACTCGAGCGCATATTTATGTGACCCAAATCCAAATCTCGACGGAGTCGAAATATGTCGATAGCCACGGGTGCATTGATGTGACGTGGTTCGAGACTTTCACGACGTCGTAATCCTCATAAAAAATAATAAAGCGGTAAATAATCTTTAAAATTGCACCATAAGTTATAACATGCATTAAAATCAGATATTCAGCCATTTATAACAGTTTAAGCGATCGTGCTAAAACCACGGGATTCAGGGGTGCCTAACACCTTCCCTCGGGTCAACAGAATTCCTTACTTAGAATTTTTGCTTCGCATACTTCATTTGGAAAGTCGAAATTTTCTCGATTTGGGATGTAAATAAATCGGTGACTTGGGACACCTTAACTTATTCCAAGTCCTACTCTGAAATAAATAAAATAATTATGTTTCGAATATTGTCACTTAAAATGGAAAAACTCCCTTGTACATTTTACGCTTCGGGGTAGGGTGTGTAAAAAAAGAGGTGTGACAGTATTTAATTAATAATTTATAAAAAATAACATAATATTCTATTTGTTTCAATTTATGTGAACCTATTTCCTTTTTAATCTGTTCCAAAAAGAATGAAGCTTTCAAAATTTGGTAACAATTTTGGCTTAAACTTATAATTTTACCCTTAATGAGAAGCTTTTAAACCATACAAATACCCTGAAATTTTTTTTGACTTGTTTAAGACCATAAATTTTAAAAGTCTTCATTTTTTCTTAAACTCAATGCTCAGTCAAACAGGTTCACATAAACATTCCAACAACCAATTTCTTATCATTCGTAGGAACTTCATCGTTATTGCTTAAAGTCTGCAAATATTAAGAGAAAAATACTTATTGGGTGTATAACATTCTGCCATTATTGAGTAAATTCTACTCATTTAGAATATGTTTTACTTTATGATTCTGCAAGTTGAAATAATTACTGAGCGTAAGTTTTAACTATTATACAAAAATTCAATAAATAAAATTTATGTGAATTTTGAAGTTCTGAATATTATGATTAACATGCAATGTGTTATAGTTATATTGCATAGTCCAAATAAGGAAAGAATTTATTTAAGGTAAAATCGTTATTGATTTAAACTTTTAGTATTAGACTTTTCTACATCATTCAAATAAAAAGAATTTAAGAATCAATATTTTAACTGATTTAAATTCTACAAATTTTGATATTTCAATAATTGTTTCCAATGACTATGTTTATGTTGTTCCAGACTATGAACAGCTATATATTTATGTTTTTGTTACTTCTTTATATATATTTCGCTTGAATTATTCAAAATTTTGGTTTTTGTTATGAATAATTTGTACATTGGATGCTACATTGGATACTACATTGGATGCCCATGTTGTGAATAATTGAAATATTAAATCTCCTATTTTATGTCAATTTTCTTTGCTTTTTATGCATATAAAAGGCCATGTAATTGCAATGGAAAAATACACCAAAGTGAAAGAACAAAACTCTTCTCCCTTCTTTCTATCT
Organism: Nicotiana noctiflora; assembly: GCA_032618575.1. Classification (NCBI taxonomy): domain Eukaryota; kingdom Viridiplantae; phylum Streptophyta; class Magnoliopsida; order Solanales; family Solanaceae; genus Nicotiana; species Nicotiana noctiflora. The sequence continues at coordinate 12,825 of JASVEL010003491.1, forward strand.
CTTTTTATTTACATTTTACTGCATTGCTTTTATTTTACAACACGTTATCAGCACGAAGCTCTAATTTTATTCTTAACTCCCGCTAAGTTGAGCCATATTTGGTTAAGGTATGTATCATTATAATAATTTTTTTTATCGCAGTACATATCATATGTTTAACTCTTACAACCCAAATTTTTCTTTGCAATATTTGATAATTTACATAATTCATGTTGTTGTTCCCTTTTTTTTTCGTCTGTTTCACATTTTTGTTTATCATGTATGCATATGTATGTTGTGTATACATTATATATTCACTACAACTAATAACATGTTCAAAGTTGAGTATTTATTTTAGTACTTCACTTATTTGTTGTCAACATTACTTTGATATTTAAATTTCTAATTAAATTCATGCACATTACTAATAATTGCATTTCCATTTGTTTAAATATTCTAACGGTGAGAAATGAACTGATAAGTAATAATTTTATAGTTTAATTGCTTTATATTTATTGGGACATAAATAATGTTACTCACGTTCAATTCTATTAACACATATATATCAATAATATAAAGTGAAAAGCTTCTACTTTATGATTAAAAAAAAAATAATAGATTGTTAACATGATATAGTTCTATTTTTATTTCTTTTATCTAAATCGTTTTGTTATCATTAATTATTTAATTATTTCTCTAACTTATTCATCTTTTATGATAGTTTTCACTATGTCAAACTTATCAAAACTTAAATTTGTTGCACTTGACATCACCGGGAGGAACTATTTATCATGGGTTCTTGATGCTGAAATTCACCTTGACGCTAAAGGTCTTGGAAATACTATTATACATGGAAATGAAGCATCAAATCAGGATAAAGCGAAAGCCATGATTTTTCTTCGTCATCATCTACATGAAGGGTTAAAAACTGAATATTTAACCGTAAAAGATCCACTTGAATTATGGATTAGTTTAAAGGATCGATATGACCACCTAAAACTTACGGTATTACCGAAAGCTCGGTATGAGTGGATACATTTAAGGTTGCAAGACTTTAAAACCGTAAGTGAGTATAATTCCGCTATCTTTAAAGTAAGTTCTCTATTAAAATTATGTGGAGACACTATCACAAATGAGGACTTATTGGAAAAAATATTTTCTACTTTTCACGCTTCAAATGTGGTGCTACAACAGCAATACCGTAAAAAAGGTTTTAAGAAATATTCTGAGTTAATCACATGCCTACTCGTGGCTGAGCAGAATAATACTCTGTTAATGAAAAATCATGAAGCCCGTCCCACTAAGGGTGTAATGTGGGCTGGTCCCGGACCGGGACCGGACCGGGACCGCGGGCCTGGCGGTCCCAACGGTCCTGGTGGGCCGGTCCTGCCGAGCCGGTCTTCAACCGGTCCTAAAGCCCGTGACGGGCCGGTCCTTACGCGTAGGACCGCGAGACCGGGACCGCGAAGACCGGGACCGGGTAGCGGTCCTGGGCCGGTCTTCGCGGGCCTGGCGGGCCCCAACCGGTCCCAACGGTAAAATTAAATTTTTTTTTTTTTTTTTAAATGGCCCAACGGCCAGATTCAAAAAACTAGCCGTTGGAAGTCAAAAATAGCCGTAAATGGTCCCCAAACTTTAATATAACCCCAAACTTTATATAATTACACTTTTTCCCAATTCTCAACTATAAATACCCCCCCATTATTTCATTTTAACTCACCAATTCATCAATCTATCTTAATCTCTCTCAATTGCTTATATTATTATTCCAATTTTGTGAAATTTTGTGAAGTTGGTGAATTGAAGTATTCAAGTCTTCAAGTCTTCAACAATTTGCAATTTTCAATTTTGAAGAAGTTGTTCGTCAATTCGGTAAAGTCGTTCCAACTCTTAATTTTTAAGAATATATTTTGTGTTATTTTGTTTGCATAAATATAAATAAAATGGCATTTTCATTGAAAAAAATGTTTAGTGCTAAGGGAAAAGCTAAAATGGGTGAAAGTAGTCGTCAACCAACTAACCTTCCCCCCCCCCGGTTCCCCGACCTACCCGTCCTAGTGGTCCAATTATTCTTGATAGTGATAATCCCTGTTTTCAATTTAGCGATACTGAATTTTGTCATAATATTTCACGAGAAGATCAACTAGATAATGAAATTATGACTACTCTTTATCCTAATTTACAACATCGTAGGCAATTGGATTTTGATGAAACCCAAGAGGATTTTGATGAAACTCAACATGATGTAGATGAAACCCAAGAGGATTTAGATGACACACCTACTAGTCCGGCTAATAACCCAACTGAACCACAACACCCACCCGTACAAACACCGACTTTTAATAGACAACCTTCTAAACGCCAAGAAACCTCATTAGTTTGGCAATTTTTTACTCAACTAAGAGATCAAAATAAGGCTCAATGTAAAAATTGTAATAAATTGTTGGTTCATGAATATACGCGTAGTGGCACGAGTACTTTGACTAGACACATAAGAACACACCCTACTGAAAAAGCTAAATATAACAGATTAAAAGCACAGCTAGAGGGGACAAGTGTAGAAAAAGCGGGTAACGCTAGTACAGGTTCTAATCTAGTTCAACCTGGAATAAATACTGTCACTGGAGGTATATTATATTACGATCCAAACAAAGATAGGGAAGAATTAGCAAAGATGGTTACCGTTATGTGTTTACCGTATACTTTTCCTTCTAATCCTAATTTTGTGCATTATATTAGAAAAGTTTTTAATCCTACTTATAAAGGTTGGCCTCGTGCAACGGTTAAGGCCGATATATATAAATTTAAACATGAATACGAACAATATTTGCGGTATTTATTTAGTTCATATAACTAATAGAATTTCTATTACCACCGATATTGGTAGAAGTAATAATGATTGTGACTACCTAACTGTTACTAGTCACTAGATTGACGAGGAGTGGATAATGCAAAAACGCATTCTTGCGTATAGAATAATTAACTCCCGTCACACAGGTAAGTTTATCGCTAACACTGTTGGTGATACACAGGTAAGTCACACAGGTAAGTTTATCACATCTTATTTAGTTTTTTTCTTTTAATGGTGGTATTAGTACCTTGTTGTGCTCATTCCATTGGGGGAGAGAAGATTAATAAAGATATGTCATTTTTAGTAATAAAAATTATTACACAAGTTTTTGATTTATCTCTTAATACAATATATATATCTATTTCATACATATACATATAATATATATACATAATATATATTATATATATACATAACATATAAACTTAATACATATATATAAGTTAAGTTTATATATGTTAAGTATATATATATATATTAAGTTTATATAATACTTACCATATATATATATATATATATATATATATATATATATATATATATATACTTATATACTTAACTTATATAAACTTAATATATATATATAGTTAACATAGATAAACTTAACTTATATACTTAACTTATATAAACTTAATATATATATATATACTTAACATATATAAATTTAACATATATAAATACTAAACATATATATACTTAACATACATACATACATATATATATATATATATATATATATATATATATATATATATATATATATATATATATATATATATATATATATATATATACATACACTTAACATATATATAGTTAACATATATATACTTATTAAATAATTTTTTTTTTTATTAAAAGCCCACGAAGCCCACGAAGCCCGCCAGGCCCGGGACCATGTGGGCTTAGGCCCGTCACGGGCCGGTCTTACCCACCAAGCCCACGAAGACCGGGACCGCCAGGCCCGGGACCGTTTAGGACCGGGACCGCTAGGACCGAGACCGCGGGGCCCGTTTAGGCCCGGGACCGGCCCAGAATACACCCTTACGTCCCACTGGGTCAGCTCCATTTCCGGAAGTGAATACTGTAGCAACATATGATAAGTTTGAAAGAAAACAAAATAATTACCGTGGTCGTGGACATGGTCGTAAACGTGGACGTGGCAGGGGGCGTAACAATTATCGTCATTATGGTGGAAATAAATTGGAGAACAATAACAACAACAACAACAACAACAACAACAACCCAGTATAATCCCACTTAGTGGGGTCTGGAAAACAATAAGGGTTCTCAAATTAATCATTCAAAAGGTAAAGCTAGTATGTGTCACCGATGTGGTATGAGAGGTCATTGGGCACGCATTTGTTGTACGCCAGAGCATTTTGTTAAACTTTATCAAGCCTCTCTCAAGAAAAGGGAAAATAATGTGGAGGCACACTTGACCTTTCAAAATAATGATGATGAAGGAGGTCCCTTAAATAAATATGATTCTAAGGCACATCTTGCATATAAAGATGATGATTTTGAAGGCCTAACAAATATTACTCATTTAGAAGTTGGAGACTTCTTTGAGGATATTGACCGAAGAACTAATCATCTTACTGGGGAATGAAGCTATAAAAGTTGTTATTTTTATGTTTGCAACTAGTTTATTTTTCTTGAGTGTATTTTCCTAATGCATCATGTGTTGCTAGTTTTCTACATTCCTAATGTATTTCTTAATGTTTTTTTTTTGCTTGACTTTCATATTTCTTATAATGTATTATTTGTCCTTTTTTTATGAAGAATATGAACATTCCCCAGTCTTCAGTTGGACTCAAGATTAATAAAGATGATATATGTCTCCTGGATAGTGCTACAACACACACTATTATAAAAGATAAGAGATATTTCTCTTATTTGGTAATGAAAGAAGCGGATGTTAATACAATATCCGGTAGTACAAGATTAATTAAAGGTTCTGGAAGAGCCAATTTATTACTACCAGGAGGAACAAATTTGGCTATTGATGAAGCACTATATTGTAGTAAATCTCAAAGAAACTTATTAAGTTTCAAAGATATTCGCCAAAATGGCTATCATATTGAGACTACCAATAATGAAAAGATTGAATATCTTTATATTACTACAATAATGTCCGGTAAGAAATATGTGCTTGAAATGTTACCTGCTCTTTCCTCCGGCTTGTACTATACAAGTATTAGCAGGATTGAAACACATGCCGTAGTAAATGAGAAGTTTACTAATCAAGATAATTTTATTATTTGGCATGACCGATTGGGCCATCCTGGCTCTAATATGATGCGTAAAATAATTGAGAATTCACATGGACATGCAATGAAGAATCAAAAGATTCTTCAATTTAAGGAATTCTCTTGTGTTGCATGTTCTCAAGGAAAATTAATTATTAGACCATCAACTATTAAAGTTAAGATGGAATCCCCCGCATTTCTGGAACGTATACAGGGTGATATATGTGGGCCCATTCACCCTCCAGTGGACCATTCAAATATTATATGGTTTTGGTAGATGCATCTACAAGATGGTCACATGTGTGTTTACTATCAACTCGCAATATGGATATTTGCGAGATTGTTGGCTCAAATAATAAAGTTAAGAGCACAATTTCCAGATTATGCAATTAAGACAATTCATCTTGACAATGCTGGTGAGTTTACATCCCAAGCCTTTAATGATTATTGTATTTCAAGTGGGATAACAATTGAGCATCCGGTTGCTCATGTTCATACACAAAATGGTCTAGCAGAATCATTGATCAAACGCCTCCAATTAATTGCTAGACCAATGCTTATGAGAACAAAACTTCCCATTTCAGTATGGGGTCATGCTATTTTGCATGCAGCAGCACTTGTGCGGATAAGGCCCACAAGTTATCATAAAGTCTCCCCATTGCAGTTGGCTTTTGGTCAGGAGCCAAATATTTCCCATCTTAGGATCTTTGGTTGTGCGACATATGTTCCAATTGCTCCACCACAACGCACAAATATGGGTCCCCAATTGAGGATATATGTTGGATATGAATCTCCTTCTATTATAAAATATCTAGAGCCAATAACTGGAGATTTATTTATGGCAAGATTTTTTGATTGCCATTTTGATGAATCAGTATATCCAACATGGGAGAAAATAAGCAGCTGAAAATGAAGATAGATTGGAATGCATTATCACTGTCTCATTTAGATCCTCGAACAAATCAATGTGAACAAGAGGTTCAAATGATTATTCATTTGAAAAATATTGCAAATCAATTGCCAGATGCATTCACTAACCTACCAAGGGTGACTAAGTCACATATTCCAGCTGCTAATGCTCCAATTCGAGTTGATATCCCGGAAGGACAATTAATTAAAGCAAATGAGCCTAAGCCTTGCTTGAAACGTGGTAGACCAATCGGTTCTAAAGACAAAAATCCTCGAAGAAGAAAAGGAGCAAGTGATCAAAGTAAACATAACAAAGAGGTAGTGGCTCAAGAAGAGCCCCAAGATGTAACAAATGATAAGACCTTGGGGGAGGTCCAGGTACCTGAAAATAATAAAAATGAAGAGATATCAATAAGTTACGTCTCAACCGGGAAAAGATGGAACCGAAATAATATTGTTATCGATAACATTTTTGCCTATAATGTTGATATTGAAATAATGCAACAAGATGAGGATCTTGAACCAAAATCTGTCAACGAATGTAGACAGAGAAATGATTGGCCAAAATGGAAAGACGCTATCCAGGCAGAGTTAAATTCACTTGGAAAACGTGAAGTCTTCAGACCCATAGTTCGAACGCCTGAAGGCATAAAGCCAATAGGGTATAAATGGGGTTTTGTGCGAAAACGAAATGAAAAAAATGAAGTCGTTAGATATAAAGCACGACTTGTGGCACAAGGGTTTTCCCAAAGGCCTGGAATTGATTATATGGAGACATATTCTCCTGTAGTGGATGCTATCACCTTCAGGTATCTCATAAATATGGCAATGCAAGAAAAACGTGATATGCATCTAATGGATGTTGTTACAGCCTATTTGTATGGATCATTAGACAGCGAAATTTTTATGAAAGTACCCGAGGGATTTAAAGTGCCAGAAGCATATAAAGGTTTTCAAGAAACTTGTTCAATAAATCTTCAGAAATCTTTGTACGAATTGAAACAATCAGGTCGTATGTGGTACAATCGTCCGAGTGAATACTTGTTGAAAGAAGGGTACAAGAATGATCCAATTTGTCCCTGTGTCTTTATAAAAAGGTCTGGATCCGAATTTGTTATAATCGCCGTATATGTTGATGATTTAAATATCATTGGAACTCCTAGGGAGCTTCCAAAAACAGTAGACTGTTTGAAGAAAGAATTTGAAATGAAAGATCTTGGAAAGACAAAATTTTGTCTTGGTCTACAAATTGAGTATATAAAAGATGGAATATTTGTCCATCAATCAACATACACCGAAAAGATTTTAAAGCGATTCTATATGGATAAAGCACATCCATTGAGTACCCCGATGGTTGTGAGATCACTTGATATAAAGAAAGATCCATTCCGACCTCATGAAAATGAAGAAGAGCTTCTTGGTGCCGAAGTACCATATCTTAGTGCAATTGGGGCATTAATGTATCTTGCTAATAATTCCCGACCAGATATAGCTTTCTCGGTAAGCTTATTGGCAAGATTTAGTACTTCGCCAACACAAAGACACTGGAATGGTATTAAACATATATTTAGATACCTCCAAGGGACCATTGATATGGGTTTATTTTATTCAAATGAATCCAAGCCATCATTGATTGGTTATGCGGATGTAGGATATTTGTCTGATCCACACAAAGGTCGATCTCAGACAGGCTATTTATTTACAAGTGGAGGTACAACCATATCATGGCGTTCGACAAAACAAACTATGGTTGCTACTTCTTCAAATCATGCGGAGATAATAGCCATTCATGAAGCAAGTCGAGAATGCGTTTGGTTAAGATCTATAACTCAACACATTCAGCAAACATGTGGTCTTTCTTCGAAAGAGAATATTCCAACAATATTGTATGAAGACAATGCTGCATGCATATCTCAATTGAAAGGAGGATATATCAAAGGAGATCGAACAAAAAACATTTCACCAAAATTCTTTTTCACTCATGATCTTCAGAAGAGTGGTGAAATAGATGTACAACAAGTTCGTTCAAGTGATAATTTGGCTGATCCGTTCACTAAGGCATTACCAACCTCAATATTTGAAAAGCTGATATATAAGATTGGAATGCGTCGTCTTCGAGACATTAAGTGATTTTTCATCAGGGGGAATAAGTACATGCTGCACTCTTTTCCTTAACCAAGGTTTTGTCCCACCGGGTTTTCCTTAGTAAGGTTTTTAATGAGGCAGCAAGCAATGTATATTATAAATAACTATGTACATCCCAATATTTTTTTTGTAAGTTCTTAGTGAGACACATTATGTTACATGGACATCCAAGGGGGAGTGTTATGAATAATTTGTACATTGGATGCTACATTGGATATTACATTGGATGCCCATGTTGTGAATAATTGAAAGATTAAATCTCCTATTTTATGTCAATCTTCTTTGCTTTTTATGCCTATAAAAGGCCATGTAATTGCAATGGAAAAATACACCAAAGTGAAAGAACAAAACTCTTCTCCCTTCTTTCTATCTCTTCTTATTTACATTTTACTGCATTGCTTTTATTTTACAACAGTTTTTAAGTTTTTCGTGGTATTCATAATTTTTAGATAATCAGAATGGATTAAAGATTAGTAGATAGTCAAAATATAGACTACACTTAATGACGTAAGTATATTTTTCACAAAAATAGTTATACAGACAATACTTTAATTTAGGAGAAAAGTATGCATTTCATGGAACCATAAAATGTTTGATTAAATTTGATACTATGTACGTTTCTAATTAGTTTCTATAAATAATTTGTTCAATTTGATTTATTTTGATGTCGTAAATATTAGGATTTCCAATTTAGTAGTTTAAATAAGGAAAACTTTAATAAGCAAAATTTTAGTTGACTTAAAAGTGTTAAATATTAGGTAAATAATTAAATAATATTATTATTAATGTAACCTCTATTTTTAAAGGGTAAAGAGGCGAACGACATTTCATTATCTTTATTCATACTAGTATCTATGAACGTGTGTTGCACGTTAATAATGACACGTGATGATTTAAACATTTATTTATAAGAAGGAACAATAAAATTTAATTAATTAAAGAATTTTTATGTATAATAATACAACAATCATGTAAATGCTGAAAAATATTATTATATTAGCATAATACATGAATTTAAAATAAAAGGACATCATCAAAACTTACACAAATGATCAATTTTATCATGTTAATTAGATAATTATGTATTATATAGTTTAAAAGTATACAGTGTGATGGTATCTTAACCAACACTTCTTTGTTGACAATTTTTTTTGTGTGTATGTTTTCTCCTAATGCTTTGGTTGATTTGCCTTAACCGGAACTTTTGTTGTCGTTCTTGATATCCTTCTTGAAACACACAATTATTCGTGCAAGAAAATATATTACGGTAAATGTAATACAATAATTAAGATGTTTGTCCTTGTGCTTTATTTATTATATTTGCAAAACATAAACATACTAAAAATTATTTTCACAAAAATTTAAAAGGATATTCCTTAGTTTCGAAAGACGAAAATTGAATTCAGGGATAAGAATATACTTTGAAATACATTGACCAGTATCATAATTTTTAATGTATGACGTTATTGTCAAAATTTCTATATACTATGTGTGTGCTATTACATAAGCTATTCGGCGTATCTAAGTTTTTCATTAGTACGATAGACAATTTTTTTTTCAAAATTAATATATATACAGTGGAAGATCAATTTTAACTTAGTCTATTATGTATACGGTGATACTAACATACGTCAGAAATAATAAACTTGCCAAACAAACATATATGGTAGAAGACCATTTGGTACAAAAGTGTTTAAGTATTCTTCTTGGTAAGAATTATTGGTATCATTTTCTGCCGAGTCAAACATAGAATATATTTTTTTAGTATAAAATTTTGCAATCAGCCTTTTATTTAGTCAATCAACATATTCATTTATCCTAGTTAAGATATTTTTTTAATTCAATCATTCAATCTAGACAAATTACGTTTTAATCTAATGATAGAAATATTTCTCTTATTAAATGTGACGACCCAAAGGGTCATCACTTATTTTATTAATAATTTCGAGCTTCCGAGGCCTTGAAAACCTCATTCTATGTTGCCTCGATTTACGTGCACGATCCGAGCATGTAGCCGGAAAGATTTTGTGATAGAAAATATGAATTCTATGAGAAATTTGGATAAAAATGATATTAATATTGATATGGTTGACTTCGATCAACATTTTTGGTAAACGGATCCGGACCCGAGATTGGATGGTCCCGAGAGGTCCGTAGGAAAATATGGGACTTGGACATGTGTCCGGAGTCGAATTCCTGAGGCCTAGAGCCCAAGTTATGAATTTTTATGTGAAATTGTTTTTGATGCAATTATTAAAGGAAATAAATTAATAGACCTTGGTATCGGGCTCGTATTTTGGTTCCGACGCCCGGTACAAGTCTTAAATATTATATATGTGATTTCTGTAAAGTTTGGTGACATTTGGATGTCGTTTGAGATGTTTTGGACCTTGAGTTCCAAGTTAAGAAGTTTTGAAAATCAAAAGTATGAAAATCATGAGTTTGAGGCTCGATTTGATTAAAACGAAGTGATATTGGCGATATGATCGCACGAACAAGTCCATAATGTGTTTTTGAGGTTGTGTACATGTTTGGTTTGGAGCCCGGGGGCTCGGGTAAAGATTTGATAGGCCGTTGGATGAAAATCTGAATTTTGAACTGCTGGTTTTTTTCACCCAGCTGTTGGCTTCGCAATTGCGAAGAATTTCTCGCAATTGCGAAGGGGACAGTATAGGGCAAGGCTCGCAAATGCGAACAATTGATCGCAAATGCGAAGCTAGCCTTGTTCGCAAATGCGAACAATTGTTCGCATTTGCGAAGGTCCCCAGTGCTGCCTTGGTTCGCAAATGCGAACCATTGTTCGCAAATGCGAACGTCCCAGTGACCGCCTTGGTTCGCAAATGCGAACCATTGTTCGCAAATGCGAACAATGCCTTGTACAGCATGTGTTCGCAAATGCGAACATTATGCGAAGGAGCCTTGTTCGCAAATGCGAACAAATGTTCGCAAATGCGAACAAATGTTCGCAAATGCGAACTTTCCACCCTTAGCTTATTTTTCAAACTCCAGAAATTGGTCGGGGTTCGCAATTGCGAACCCATGTTCGCAAATGCGAACACAGAGACCTGAAAAACACGAATTTCAGTCATTTCTTCATTTTTCACAAAACCAAAACACCCATTTGCGACTCTTCAAGGATTTCTTCTTCACCAAAACGATTGTAAGTCACTTTTTACTTAATTCTTTCAATTCCTAACATCATTAAACATGTTTTTCATTAGAAATCAAATGTTTTCATGGTAAAATTCTTGTTTTTGTTAGAAAATAGGGTTTTTCATAAATTGGGGAATTGGACCTCGAATTGAGGTCCGATTTTGAAACAAATTATATACGTGAACTCGTGGGGGATGGGTAACCGGATTTTGGTCCTAACCCCGAATTCCGATCATGTGGGCCCGGGGTTGAAATTTACTATTCATGGCGGAATGTTGTAAAAGTGTTATTTGGTATTAAGAATTAGTTTGTTGGGTAGAATTGATGATATTAAATCAATTGTGTATAGATACGATTGGATTGGAGCCAAATTGAAAGAAAAGACATTTCCACGGATTGGATTGTTCATAAGCATTCGAGGTAAGTGTTTGTTCTATCCTAGCTTGAGGGAATAGGATTATGTGCTATGTGTTATGTGATCGAGTGCGGTGTATGGGCTGTGGTGACGAGCATCCATACACTGGCGTCTAGTATGACCGTGAGTCGTTGGAAAATGATATTTTGAGATATATTACAGGTGAATTGTTATTGTTCTCCCTTGTTGGGACTTGTTGTGAAGATAATTATTGATTTCCCTTGATGGGACGGTTTATGAATTACTGTTTCTTTCTTTGCCCTTAATTGTGATTGTTATTTGGGTGAGGAAGAGTGATAATGCACGAAGGGTGATGCCGTGTACTTTATTTGCTTATTTGGTGAGGATGAGAGTAAAAGCACGAAGGGTGATGCCGTGCAACTATTTGCTATTCCTTGACTTGATATTACTTGTTTTTCCATTATATTTTATTTGAGTGATGACGTGCAACTATTTGCCATTCCTTGACTTGATATTACTTGTGTTTCCATTATACCTTGTTTTCCTTGTGAACTTATTAACTGTTGTTAATTGTTGAGTTCTTTGAGATATTCCTTATTGTGTTATTACTTGGTTAATTCTTGTTATTTGTGGTAATATGATTATTGATATATTTGGGAGCGGGTGGTACGCCTACCACAAGATATGATTATTGAAATATTTGGGAGCGGGTGGTACGCCTACCACAAGATATGATTATTGAAATATTTGGGAGCGGGTGGTACGCCTACCACAAGATATGATTATTGAAATATTTGGGAGCGGGTGGTACGCCTACCACAAGATATGATTATTGAAATATTTGGGAGCGGGTGGTACGCCTACCACAAGATATGATTATTGAAATATTTGGGAGCGGGTGGTACGCCTACCACAAGATATGATTATTGATATATTTGGGAGCGGGTGGTACGCCTACCACAAGATATGATTATTGATATATTTGGGAGTAGTTGGGAGCGGGTGGTACGCCTACCACGAGATATGAAATGAGAGAGGAATTGAGACATGAAAGTCAGATTTATTATGTTGATTAGATTATTTTAGATATCGTGAGTTATTGAATATTATTTCAGAGCAGAGTATTTCCTTATAAATGTTTATGTACATATATATATATATATATTGCAACTGCACAGGTTTATGTGGGTGTCCGGTCCTAGGCTTGTCACTACTTCGCCGGGATAGGCCAGGCACTTACCAGCACATGGGGTCGGTTGTGCTGATACTACACTCTGCGCTCTTTTTGCGCAGATACAGGTTACGGACAGCAGCAGCGGCAGCAGTAAGTAGATTGCGTGGGAGTTGATCATATTTGAGACCGAGGTAGCTTGCAGGCGTCCGTAGGCCCGGCGTCTCTTTCTTTATCTATATTATTAGCTGGAGTCTCTTTGTTCCGAGACAAACAGAATTGTGTTATATTTCTTCAGACTTTTATGTGTAGTATTCCATAGTAGTTTGTGAGTGGGTGACTCCACATCTTGGGTAGAGGATTTTCGGTATGGTTTTACCTTGTGAATTGTTATTTCCATTTCGATAAAGTATTCCGCATTTATTCAATCAAAATTGTGTTAAAAACAGGATAGTATGAATACAGTGGCTTGCCTAGCTACCACGAGTAGGCGCCATCACGATCCCGATGTTGGGGGAAAATCCGGGTCGTGACAAGTTGGTATCGGAGCTCTAGGTTACATAGGTCTCACCACTCACGAACAAGCTTAGTAGAGTTTGAGAGGTAGGTACGGAGACGTCTGTACTTGTCCTCCAGAGTCTATTGGGTTAGGAAAGAGTCTCTCATTTGTTCTTTCTTATCGTGCGAATTTGTTCTTCAAAGTGTTAAGTTAAATTTCCACTCTTGTCTTCCCACGAATGGCGTAGTCACGTACCGCTTATCCAGCCGAACAATGGCACGGGCTGGTGATAGATCAACTATTCCTTCAAAGGTTTTATGGAGGACAGATAGGTTTCACCAAAGTCTTCGCTACCACCTTCAGCGGTGCATCTTTTGAGAACCCACGAGATTGTGCTTGACGGTTCTTATGAGGAATTACAGAACGTGGGAATAGTCGAATGCGAGGAGTTCATTTTACTGTGCTACAGAAGGCACACAGAAGTAGTGGGAAGATAATGTATTTACCACACAAGTTATGGTCCCAACGGAAGACGCAATTATATCGGGAGATCACCTAATAAATCGTGTTGGGTTTCAACGGACCTTGACGTCCGGTCGATGTGTTGGAGTCGTGAAGGACAAATATGATGAGTTATTGGAATGTATATATATGGTATGGAAATGTCCTCCAAATAATTTATACATATTTAAGGTTGGTTCTTTTCATGGGGTAAGGATCGCCCCCAGAGAATGACGAAGAGTATATGAGTAAACGGGGTAGCTCAACAATGTTAAGCCAACATAGCAAAAGAGGAAATTGGCCATCAATGTTTGTGACAAGATTACCAAGAGGGCAAGCCGGCCAATGCAACGCTATCTACTAAACTCTATTTTTAGAAAATGTTATGAAGACGTCACCCCGAGATTCTCTGCAATATGTAGTATGTGTGATCTGAACGGTTGTACCAAGTCACAATGACTGTGTTCGAATATATATTGTCATGAACAACAAGTTAACTGAGCCTTAAAGGAATTGCTATGAATGTGGAATTTTTGGAGAAATATGATTTTAGGAAAGCACTCAGGCTACACGCTCCATTGCAGTTAATATTTATCCTACATGGCCAGCCAGATGTATAGGTCAGGATGTTAGAGGTGGAGGTGAAAATCCTAGAGGTGGAGACCTAACCATTGATATACTTTTTATGGTATGAGGGAGGTCATTACACCAGATGGCGTCATCACGTGTGTAATTCACATTGTTATAAACAAATAATTTTCCCTTAATTTGATTTGGTTTTTGAAAGAAAATTTAGGCGAGTCCTTTTAACATGCTCCATTCATGAGCGAGCATCGTAATCATCAAACCTACTTAGGGAAATACTCACGTTGAGATATTACATGAGGATAGACATCCCTATTATTAGGTGTTAGTCACTAAAATATCCATGAGGCTAAGAGTGACTTTATATTACTTATTACAGTGGGTTTTGATATAATTTTCGGGATAACTAATTTTAATCGTTAATTGTGCTCCCTATCAGTATGAGGGCTTATTTTATGTCGTGATTATCTTTGACGGACAATTATTGAAAGGAAGAAAGAAAGGAAATGAAAAATTTCAGATGATATGATGTGCAAGCACTGTGATTCAGAGTTGAGGATGAGATCCTCCAATTTTTGACATAATGTGAAATATTTCTAAGCCGAGCTTCAAGCTGCGGTGGATATCATATGAGGACTGGGTCCTGCTAGTAAGAGTTTATGTGTTTAAAATTCTTCTTTTATGAAATTAATATTTTCGTATTGCATTCGTAAATAAGAGTCATGCCCGTTAGGACTATTTGACAATTCTTGTATAGTTTCTATGCATATTAGACATTTCTGAACCTAGCAGGGTGTTAGCCTGCACGGTCGCTCGTTCTTCCTTATTTGAGCGTATCCGTGAGAGGCAATTTGATGATCCTCATTTGCGTGAGTTGAGAGATACAGTACAGCGGGGAGGTGCCACACAGGTAAATCTAGATGATGATGGGATATTGAAATTGCGGGGTCGAGTTTGTGTGCCCAATGTCGAAGGGATTCGAGAGTTAATATTAGCGGAGGCCCACAGCTCACGGTATTCTATTCACCCAGGTGCCGCGAAGATGTACCAGGACTTACGGCAACACTATTGGTGGCGCAGAATAAAGAAAGATATCGTTACGTATGTCGCTCGGTGTCTAAATTGTCAGCAGGTGAAATATGAGCACCAGAGACCTGGTGGTGTATTCCAGAGGATTGAAATTCCCGAGTGGAAATGGGAGCGGATCACTATGGACTTCGTTACCGGACTTCCTTTGACTCGGAGGAAATTTGATGCTATTTGGGTCATTGTTGATAGGCTGACCAAGTCAGCACACTTTATTCCAGTATCTGTCTCCTACTCGTCGGAGAGGTTAGCGGAGGTTTACATTAGGGAGATTGTTCGTCTCCATGGGGTGCCAATATCTATTATCTCTGATCGGGGTACGCAGTTTACCTCGCGGTTCTGGAGAGCGGTCCAGCGGGAGTTAGGCACTCAGGTTCAGTTGAGTACAGCATTTCATCCTCAGATGGATGGCCAGTCGGAGAGGACTATTCAGATTCTTGAGGACATGCTTCGAGCCTGTGTTATTGATTTCGGAGGCTCGTGGGATCAGTTTCTACCATTAGCAGAGTTCGCCTACAATAACAGCTACCAATCTAGCATCCAGATGGCTCTGTATGAGGCGTTGTATGGTAGGCGATGTCGATCACCAGTCGGATGGTTTGAACCGGGAGAGGCTCGGTTGTTAGGAACAGACTTAGTTCGGGAGGCCTTGGATAAGGTCAAGACTATTCAGGAGAGATTGCGTTCAGCTCAGTCTAGGCAAAAGACTTATGCGGATCGTAAGGTTCGAGATGTAGATTTCATGGTTGGTGAACGAGTATTGCTCCGGTGTCGCCTATGAAGGGCGTGATGAGGTTTGGGAAGAAGGGCAAGCTCAGCCCTAGGTATATTGGCCCATTTGAGATTCTAGACAGAGTGGGAGGGTGGCTTACAGATTAGCTTTGCCGCCTAGCTTATCAGCCGTGCATCCAGTTTTTCACGTATCTATGCTTCGGAGATACCACGGCGATCCCACACATGTGTTAGATTTCAGTATTGTCCAATTGGACAATGATCTATCCTACGAGGAGGAGCCGGTGGCTATTCTAGACCGGCAGGTTCGACGGCTGAGGTCGAAGAGTTATCCTTCTGTGCGTGTTCAGTGGAGAGGTCAGCCTCCTGAGGCATCGACCTGGGAGTCCGAGTCTGATATGCGGAGCCGTTACCCACACTTGTTTCCTGACTCAGGTACTACTTTCTTTTGTCCGTTCGAGGATGAACGGTTGTTTTTGGGTAGTGTGACGACCCAAAGGGTCATCACTTATTTTATTAATAATTTCGAGCTTCCGAGGCCTTGAAAACCTCATTCTATGTTGCCTCGATTTACGTGCACGATCCGAGCATGTAGCCGGAAAGATTTTGTGATAGAAAATATGAATTCTATGAGAAATTTGGATAAAAATGATATTAATATTGATATGGTTGACTTCGGTCAACATTTTTGGTAAACGGATCCGGACCCGAGATTGGATGGTCCCGAGAGGTCCGTAGGAAAATATGGGACTTGGACATGTGTCCGGAGTCGAATTCTGAGGCCTAGAGCCCAAGTTATGAATTTTTATGTGAAATTGTTTTTGATGCAATTATTAAAGGAAATAAATTAATAGACCTTGGTATCGGGCTCGTATTTTGGTTCCGACGCCCGGTACAAGTCTTAAATATTATATATGTGATTTCTGTAAAGTTTGGTGACATTTGGATGTCGTTTGAGATGTTTTGGACCTTGAGTTCCAAGTTAAGAAGTTTTGAAAATCAAAAGTATGAAAATCATGAGTTTGAGGCTCGATTTGATTAAAACGAAGTGATATTGGCGATGTGATCGCACGAACAAGTCCATAATGTGTTTTTGAGGTTGTGTACATGTTTGGTTTGGAGCCCGGGGGCTCGGGTAAAGATTTGATAGGCCGTTGGATGAAAATCTGAATTTTGAACTGCTGGTTTTTTTTCACCCAGTTGTTGGCTTCGCAATTGCGAAGAATTTCTCGCAATTGCGAAGATGACAGACCAAGGCAGGGTTCGCAAATGCGAACCCTTGATCGCAAATGCGAAGCCAGCCTTGTTCGCAAATGCGAACAATTGTTCGCATTTGCGAAGGTCCCCAGTGCTGCCTTGGTTCGCAAATGCGAACCATTGTTCGCAAATGCGAACGTCCCAGTGACTGCCTTGGTTCGCAAATGCGAACCATTGTTCGCAAATACGAACAATGCCTTGTACAGCATGTGTTCGCAAATGCGAACATTAGTTCGCAAATGCGAACTGTTCGCAAATGCGAACAAATGTTCGCAAATGCGAACTTTCCACCCTTAGCTTATTTTTCAAACTCCAGAAATTGGTCGGGGTTCGCAATTGCGAACCCATGTTCGCAAATGCGAACACAGAGACCTGAAAAACACGAATTTCGGTCATTTCTTCATTTTTCACAAAACCAAAACACCCATTTGCGACTCTTCAAGGATTTCTTCTTCACCAAAACGATTGTAAGTCACTTTTTACTTAATTCTTTCAATTCCTAACATCATTAAACATGTTTTTCATTAGAAATCAAATGTTTTCATGGTAAAATTCTTGTTTTTGTTAGAAAATAGGGTTTTTCATAAATTGGGGAATTGGACCTCGAATTGAGGTCCGATTTTGAAACAAATTATATACGTGAACTCGTGGGGGATGGGTAACCGGATTTTGGTCCTAACCCCGAATTCCGATCATGTGGGCCCGGGGTTGAAATTTACTATTCATGGAAGAATGTTGTAAAAGTGTTATTTGGTATTAAGAATTAGTTTGTTGGGTAGAATTGATGATATTAAATCAATTGTGTATAGATACGATTGGATTGGAGCCAAATTGAAAGAAAAGACATTTCCACGGATTGGATTGTTCATAAGCATTCGAGGTAAGTGTTTGTTCTATCCTAGCTTGAGGGAATAGGATTATGTGCTATGTGTTATGTGATCGAGTGCGGTGTATGGGCTGTGGTGACGAGCATCCATACACTCGGCGTCTAGTATGACCGTGAGTCGTTGGAAAATGATATTTTGAGATATATTACAGGTGAATTGTTATTGTTCTCCCTTGTTGGGACTTGTTGTGAAGATAATTATTGATTTCCCTTGATGGGACGGTTTATGAATTACTGTTTCTTTCTTTGCCCTTAACTGTGATTGTTATTTGGGTGAGGAAGAGTGATAATGCACGAAGGGTGATGCCGTGTACTTTATTTGCTTATTTGGTGAGGATGAGAGTAAAAGCACGAAGGGTGATGCCGTGCAACTATTTGCTATTCCTTGACTTGATATTACTTGTTTTTCCATTATATTTTATTTGAGTGATGACGTGCAACTATTTGCCATTCCTTGACTTGATATTACTTGTGTTTCCATTATACCTTGTTTTCCTTGTGAACTTATTAACTGTTGTTAATTGTTGAGTTCTTTGAGATATTCCTTATTGTGTTATTACTTGGTTAATTCTTGTTATTTGTGGTAATATGATTATTGATATATTTGGGAGCGGGTGGTACGCCTACCACAAGATATGATTATTGAAATATTTGGGAGCGGGTGGTACGCCTACCACAAGATATGATTATTGAAATATTTGGGAGCGGGTGGTACGCCTACCACAAGATATGATTATTGAAATATTTGGGAGCGGGTGGTACGCCTACCACAAGATATGATTATTGAAATATTTGGGAGCGGGTGGTACGCCTACCACAAGATATGATTATTGAAATATTTGGGAGCGGGTGGTACGCCTACCACAAGATATGATTATTGATATATTTGGGAGCGGGTGGTACGCCTACCACAAGATATGATTATTGATATATTTGGGAGCGGGTGGTACGCCTACCACAAGATATAATTACCGTGATAGTTGGGAGCGGGTGGTACGCCTACCACGAGATATGAAATGAGAGAGGAATTGAGACATGAAAGTCAGATTTATTATGTTGATTAGATTATTTTAGATATCGTGAGTTATTGAATATTATTTCAGAGCAGAGTATTTCCTTATAAATGTGTTATATATATATATATATATATATATTGCAACTGCACAGGTTTATGTGGGTGTCTGGTCCTAGGCTTGTCACTACTTCGCCGGGATAGGCCAGGCACTTACCAGCACATGGGGTCGGTTGTGCTGATACTGCACTTCTGTGCGTTTTTGCACAGGTCCAGGTTACGATCAGGAGCAGCAGCAGCAGCAGCAGTAAGTAGATTGCGTGGGAGTTGATCATATTTGAGACCGAGGTAGCTTGCAGGCGTCCGCAGGCCGGGTCTCTCTCTTTATTTATGTTATTAGCTGGAGTCTCTTTGTTCCGAGACAAACAGAATTGTGTTATATTTCTTCAGACTTTTATGTGTAGTATTCCATAGTAGTTTGTGAGTGGGTGACTCCACATCTTGGGTAGAGGATTTTCGGTATGGTTTTACCTTGTGAATTGTTATTTCCATTTCGATAAAGTATTCCGCATTTATTCAATCAAAATTGTGTTAAAAACAGGATAGTATGAATACAGTGGCTTGCCTAGCTACCACGAGTAGGCGCCATCACGATCCCGATGTTGGGGGAAAATCCGGGTTGTGACATTAAATGCACTACTATTATAATTGAGATTGATAACCAAATGTTCAGGAAAACCAAAGTCATCTTTTATTGGGTATTTTTTAAAAGTACACAAAAAATTAAAAATATATTATTTAAATAGCAAAATAATTCAAATATAATATATAAATATATTATCATGTGGATATTTTCCCGCCTCAATTTCATCTCTTTATGAGGTCCATTTAATATTAATTTTCTTTTTGTATTGCACATTATGGAGTGATAATATATTGCCAATATGGAGAATTCTTATGAAATTAATTTTATTAAACTTTGCTACATATTTTTAATAAGTATTTAATAGACCATGTTTTATTAATTTTAAAATCATAAATATTCAAAATTAGCATAGAAGGTATTGTAGTTCAAAAAATAAGTTATTGCAATTATGTCCTTTCCCTATGAGTTCTTCCATTTAGTATTTCACGGTTACTTTGGTATATTAATATTATATTTATACTTTTATAATAATATAGACTCTCTTTTTTCTAAATGAATTTGGACAATATAATACATTCTCAAATTAAATTAATAATATGACATTATAATACATTTTCAAATTAAATTAGTTATAAGGCTTTTTAAGAAGTATATCCTAAAAGTAATAGGATTACATGACTAAAGATATTTACTTGTTCAATTTTATATGAATTAGACAACCCGAAAGTAATTATACTAATAGGATTCCTAACGTGTAGTTTTATGTCCTAAAACTAATAAAATTATAAGGCTAATATCTCGAATTCCGATTATGTTATTTTATTATGAGTTATTATACTTAATATTATAGGATTATTTTTTAAAACCGACAAATTAAGTTACTTATCATTAGAACATGACATTAGCTTTGAGTCATGATGTAATTTTTAAGAATTTTTACATTAAACAACATGTTTGATTTATGAGATGAAAGGAAACAAAATTTTCTATAAATGTTAAATGTTGATTCTATTTAAATAATTAAAGATAAAAGAAATCATGAAGATCAAACAACAAATAAAATAAAATAATTTTAAAACTAATTTTAATTAAAATCGTCATAAAATGCAACTACAACTTTTATGAAGGAACTTTATTTTGTTTAAAGTCAAAAAAAAAGGAAAACATTCCTTAAATTTCTAATATAAATAAAGAAGGTAATATACTATTATTAATTTTTTAAAACGTAGAGTCAAAGTGGACTCTTGAGTTTATAATCTTTCTATTTTTTTAACTCCAAATATTTTCAAATCCTTTCCATACGTATTTAAACCATATCTCTCTTTAAGTTTTTTCAAATCAAGGTTAAAATTAATGTTTTTATTTATGAATTCTTACCTAGTTCAATGAGAAAAGATTTAATAACTAAAACTTAGTTAATTTTAAAGTCCTAAAAATTAATGTGTAGTAATGCTCTAAAATTAATAGGAACTGTATATCTTATTGCTTTTGATAGATTGAATATTCAAGAGAGAAAGAGATAGAGAGAGAAAGAGGGAGAGAAAGCTTGTATTATCAAGATCCCCTTTACAACATTGGGATCCTCTTTTATATAGCAGGAGAACCCCCTTGAAATAATAAAATAATACAAAGATAAGTCACGTGCTTTCGAGGAGACGACGAGACCTAAGGTCACGTTTTCATCCCGACATTCTTAGGTCGTACCCTCGTTTTGTCTATTGCTTAGTTGTGGGTCGTTGCTACCGTAGTGGGCAGAATTTGACCTATACAGTTAGTTCCTCCATTCGTTGGTGACATAACAAAGTGTGTCGCTGATGGATGGAACCATGAACCTTGTTCTGGGAAAATTTTGACCATGTTTGGAGACGAAGACGTGGATGGGTGATCATTTGAATCTGTTGATACATTGGTGCGCAATCCCTTCCCTAGAATGATGTCACCATATGCATGCATCATTATTACGCGTGTTCGCGAGAAAGTACAAAAGGTGTTCTGATGTTCAGTTTCTCGCGCCTGTTTGGGCCTTGCCTCTTCGATTTCAATGCAACACAACCCTATAAATAGGGAAAGGGTTTAACTTAATCTAGCTTTAGATCATTTGCAAACGTTTTTCGACTATTTCAAGAAAACACTTCCTTTTTACGAAAACCCATCGCTTCCCTGAAAGTGCACTTGTGGTTGTGTAGTACATCGCTCATCAATTGGAAACCATGACAAAACCTAAACGGGGTAACACTCCGGGTGCTCGTAATAATAAATTATCTGACATGCCGCCTCCATCTGGCATCGATAAAGGATAGAAATGGGAGGATCTCACCCCTCTTACTGTGGCTAACGTACTCCCGAAGCAACTTCTTGTTGGGAAAGACTTCCAACGGGGTTCTTCCGAACAACCTTGGGAAAAATATAAGTTAACACAGACTGATTTAGGTATTCTTCGTGCGTCGTACGATATACCCGCTCACATGGAGATGGTTTTTAGCGTTAGTGGACTTTGTGAATACCCACAGATCAGGATACTGTGCGTTTTATGAATATCCCTTTTTGATCGGCTATGGCCTCCCCATTTTTCCATTAGTA
Organism: Nicotiana noctiflora; assembly: GCA_032618575.1. Classification (NCBI taxonomy): domain Eukaryota; kingdom Viridiplantae; phylum Streptophyta; class Magnoliopsida; order Solanales; family Solanaceae; genus Nicotiana; species Nicotiana noctiflora. Next base: position 35,445 of record JASVEL010003491.1, read on the forward strand.
GAAGAGCTCTGCCTTTTTTACAACATGTGTGTCACGACCCTAGTCCACCAATCGTGGACATGTCGTGATGGCACCCAGTCCCCATGACTAGGTAAGCCTAACACGTTGCGGAATATACCGGTTTATGAACATTTAATAAGAATTAGTGGAAAAATAAGATGAAAGGAATGTAATCCGTTCCGCTTGGCACATACACCAGTCAAATACACTGTTTAAAACACTACCAAGACCCGGAATCCCACGGGTAACACAGACTAAAAGAGATCATACAATTGTAGCTCTACGTAAAAGGAGTATCTAACAACGGAATGAAGGAAAGACATCTACTAGCACTAGAATAGAAGGAAGGCCTCCGGATCTGCGGACGTAGCAGATCATACCTCGAGGTCTCCCAAAGTGCTGCTGAATCACCTGGTATGAGCATGTCCTGATGTACCTGGATCTGCACAACAAAAGTGTGCAGAAGAGTAGCATGAGTACATGATAATAGGTGAATTTGACTATATTAATGCCCTAAATAATCACGCTTTATTGTTGTTTTGATATTGTTTATGATGACAAAATGCTTTTATTAGTGTTCTTAGTGTGTTATAGGTACACTTGAGCTAATGAAGACTAAAAGAGCAAGTTTTGGAGTCAAGAGATGGTGAAAAAGGCCAAAAAGTGGTACAAGTCAAGAACTTATGTTGAAAGTAGCCGGAAAGGTGTGATTCCGAGTTATATGGATGTTATGTAATGAATTTAAGTGATTTGGAGCTTTGAAGTCTGAGTAAAAGCTCAAGGAATTAAGCCGGGATCGAGTTCGGGGGTCAAATTTGATAAGTGTAGAACAAGCGAAGAATGGATGAGGCATAGTGTGCACTGTTTAGTAAAATGGACATATCTTTTAGCTCAGATCTCCATTTTGTCTCTATAATATATGGTTGGAAAGATAATTCAAAGGGCTACAACTTTCATGTTTTGCGTTTTTCCTAATTCGCAACGGAACAGGGTGCAAAACCGCGGTTTCGCCGCGACCGCGGATGAACCGCGGAAAAACTGGCTCTCTGAAGTTTTACTGTTCGCGGTCCATCCGCGGCCGTGAACGAACCGCGGAAGTCACCGCTGCAGCAAATCCCAATTGGACTCAAACTTAGTTTTTAAGCCCTAAAACCTCTATATAAACTCCTAGTTTGCCCCATAGAGGATGTATTTTTTTTCTTCAATACTTTTGCAAGGTTTTAGTAGGAGAGATTCCTCTCAAAACTCTTTCTATTATTTTATATCAAGCAATTCTTTATGATTTCAATTATTATTCTTGTTTCTTCAAGCATGAGTAGCTAAATTCTTTTCTAAGGTTTTGATGGAACCTATTGATTGATGAACTTATCGTTTATATGATTACAAATTGTGAATTAGATTTCTATTTGTTCAACTTCATTCTTATTGTAGTTAATTGGTAGGATCCCCAATTAGCCGGTGCCTATTTAGTGTGCATAACTTGGAAAAGAGTGCATATTTAGGTTTATTGTTGAACAACACCACACCTAGGTTATTAGAGGAATCTATAATTTTAGGTGTAAAGACGGGGTTAGGAATAACGAAGTCTTGGGTGCAATCTAAAGTGAACTATTCAAATTAAAGCTAGCTAGGGTAGCTCGGGAGAGTGCACTAGTAAATTATTGTAATTGCTCGGGAGAGGGTTACGATAAACATAGCGTTCATGATTGATAGAATATATTAACAATTTGTATGAGCATAACGATAAGGGATTCCGTCAATAGGGGAAATCAATACCTTAGTCTTTCTCTATATTATTTCATTCAACATTCAATTCTTTCTTTTAAAGCATTCTTTAATTCTTGCAAAGTAGTTGTTCGAATCCACACATACATATATTCAAAGTTTGGGAACTTGATTCGTAAGTACTTTTGGGGTTGTGAAAGTTGCAATTGGTAGGTTAATTCTCCGTGGGATCGATCTTGGACTTATTAAACCAAGTTATATTGACTACGACCGTTGCTTGGACGTGAATCAATTTTGGCGCCGTTGCCGGGGAATTAACGGAATTATCAATTGCCATTGACAGAACTTCAAGATTCTTGTGTATTCAGGTTCTTTCTACACTCTACATTGAATATTTTGACGTTTGTTGATTTGGGTATTCGGGTGCATGCCTAGAAAATCTGCAAGGACTGGAGAACTAATTGAAGGACTCTCAGACCCCGAGCAAACCTTCCGGGTGCGCAACAAAGCCATCAAACAAATTCAACAATCTCAACAACCAATCAAACTAGACTTCGACATGGGTGACATGAACGCTCAAAACCAGCAAGCCGGGCTAAACATGCAAGAGGCACAGGAGGCACAAGAAGGTGCATTGTTCGACTGGGCACAACCCACAACGGATAATTTGGCAACTGCCATCGTTGTGCCAGCAATTCAAGCCGAGTCTTTCCAGATTACCAACAACATGCTTCACTTGTTGCAAAATAAGGGATTATTCTCTGGGTCTCAGGTTGAAGATCCACAGCAGCACCTCAAGAACTTTCTATCAATATGCAAAACACAAAGGCAACCGAATGTAACTCCGGAAGCTATCAGATTACTACTTTTTCCATTCTCAGTTACAGGAGCAGCACAGATATGGCTAAACTCACTCCCAATAAACTCCATTGCAACTTGGGATGAGTTAGTCAAACAATTCCACAACAAGTTTCATCCACCCAATAAAACAACTCAACAAATTGATGAGATTGTGAGCTTCAAACAGAAACCATTGGAAACATTACATGAAACTTGGGGGAGATTCAAAGGCATGCTTGTTATGTGTCCTCACCATGGAATCCCTGAACAGATGTTGGGTCAAAGGTTCTACATGGGACTTTCAGATAGTATGAAGAATATTGTAGATGCTTCAGCAGGTGGGGCTTTTCTGAGCAAGACTTGGAGAGAGGGCCAAAATTTGCTAGACAAGATGGCTCAAAATTTCGGGTGGACATCCAGGAATGCTCCTATCACTCCAGTAGTACACTCTGTACCTCTAGATCCATCCAACACTCCGGAGGAGAACGTGGCAACTTTATTGACACAGATGAGCATCCTGACAAAGAAGGTGGAAGAATCAGGGGTTAAGCAGCAAGTTCACATTGTAGATACTGCCAATGGTGGTTTATGCACATCTTGCATTAGCCAACCCATAGGTAATCCATGGGCTGCAGACCAAGAATATCATCACCCGCATGAGGATATGAACTATGTGGCTAACTATGGAGGACAGCGACAAGGTAATCAAAACTGGGCCCAACAGGCTCCAATGCAATACAGACCTCCCCAGCCACAATTCAATGCAGCAGGTATGAGGCCACCACACAACATGGCTCCATATTCTAGACCTCAGAATTTTGGCAATCAGCAGCAGGGATATCATCCACCCCCGCCACCACATGGGGGCAGGCATGACGATGGGTTTGCAAGGTTGGAAGCTATGATGCAGCAAGTAATTGGGTCAAATGCTAAGACCAATGAAAGAATAGATGCACATGATGCAGCGATCAAAAATATGGAAGTGCAGATGGGGCAGATTGCTATGTCACTTAACAATCGTCCTCAAGGGACATTGCCTGCAGACACACAAACAAACCCAAAAGACCAAGTCCCAAAGCAGATGATGGCAGTGACTCTGAAAAGCGGTAGAGATCTTGATGCTGAGAATGAAAGTGAGAAAATTGACGGACAGGCTGAGACATCTACTCCATTTCCCATTGAACTGGATGAGTCCATAGGGTTGACAAAAGTTACAGTCCAGCCAGTTGCTGAAAACAAAGAAGCACAACATGGAACGGAGAAAGTAGCTGAAAAGGTAGAGCATCAGATTGATGAGAAAGCGATAGACAAAGATAAATCCCAAGTCACCGGGAAGAAGAGGCCTCCACCACCATTCCCCCAAAGGTTGGCCAAACACCAAAAAGAGGAACAATACAAAAAGTTCCTCGACATGCTAAAGCAAATCCAGGTAAACATTCCATTAATTGAAGCTTTAAAAGAAATGCCTGGTTATGCTAAGATGATGAAGGATTTGATGTCGCGGAAATTTGATTTCCAAGACTTGGCCACAGTTACACTTACACAGACTTGTAGTGCAGTAGTCTCCAGACCCATTGCTGAGAAGCTATCCGATCCAGGTAGCTTCACCATCCCATGCACTATAGGGAATTATGCCTTTACTAAGGCTTTATGTGATTTGGGAGCAAGCATTAATCTCATGCCCTTAGTTATCTATAAGAGGTTAGGTATTGGGAGAGTCAGACCCACCTCTATGCTTTTACAGCTTGCTGACAGAACGGTTAAGCGTCCATTTGGCATTATAGATGATGTGCTAATCCAGGTTGGGAAGTTCGTGTTTCCCGCCGATTTTGTTATTCTTGATTGCAGGGTCGACGAAGAAATTCCCATAATCCTGGGAAGACCATTCCTAGCCACCGGGAGAGCCATAATTGATTGTGAAACTGGGGAACTCAAGATGAGGTTGAATGATGAGGAGATCATCTTCAATGTGCAAAAATCCATGAAGCGCCCTAGTGAGTTCGCAAATTGCTCTCTAGTTGATGCGGTTGATGTGATAGTGGAAACCGACGATGCAGAATTAACTATCGAAGATCCACTGCAAGCATGCCTGATGAACATGGAAGAGGTAAATGGTGAAAGTTTGGCCGAATGGGTATTATCTTTGGAAGGCAAGGGATTTTGGAAGCGAGAGATCGAATTCGAACCCCTACACCTAGAAAAAAGAGAAAACCTACCAGCAAAGCCATCCATAGAAGAGCCACCGAAGCTTGAACTTAAACCACTACCATCACACCTCAGGTATGAGTATTTAGGCCCTAACTCCACTTTACCTGTTATTATCTCATCTAGTTTGTTAGATGTGCAGGCTCAAAAGCTTATACAGGTACTAAAAGAATGCAAGACTGCCATTGGGTGGACCATGGCAGACATAAAGGGGATCAGCCTTGCATACTGCATGCACAAGATTCTCCGAGAAGAGGGGCACAAACCTTCTAGGAAACGCAAAAGAAGGCTGAACCCGAATATGAAGGATAGGGTGAAAAAGAAAGTGATAAAGTGGCTAGACACGGGGTAGATCCCAGGTAAGTTGTCTCACCCTTCTGTGCTATACGTGTATTATTATGCCATGAGGACATGGCATATTTTTAAGTGTGGGGTGGGAAACTTATCTTGTACATGATGTATATATTAGTGTAGTAAGTAATATAAAATAATAAAAATACAAAAAATCAGAAAATTTTAAAAATCCAAAAATATGAGTAGAGGACTCTTCCTGATGACGGACTATTTAGGACAAGTACTCTTGAGGGAAGTAGTCCACGTAGGAATTTTTCTTTCTTTTATTTTCTTTTTATAGGTAATGTATCATTCCCCCTTGGTTTTTCTTTTGACCACGGTTCTTTTCCAAGGGTTTTTATTTGAACCGGGTTAGGTAGATTTTTCTTTTCTTAGGATTAGAGGTAAAAGGGCAACATGTAACCCCGAATATGCACATTAGCAAAAGCGTAAATTGAACTTGAGAATGTATCTTCTAAACTTGATTGTAGAATCTCAATATGCCTTAAATTGCACAATAATGCTTGCTTGAACATTGATAGGATTTTGTAGATAAACCGGATTCCAAATGAGTTGCATGCCATGTGTGTGTGAGGTTTTTACTTACATTGTATGTTGTACATGATTCCTAGAACTTGCCCTGTGTGTTTGCAAAGCGAAATAGAAGTTGTTTGGTTGTAGAAAGGATAGAGGCATTTCTTTGTGTAACCCCATATATCAATAGACATGAATTCACCTGTACATTATATCTTAGTTAACCCCTTTGAGCTTTAAGCCTATTTCTTTGATAACCCTTGAATGTTCTTCAATTTATTATATGTATTCTACTTTACCTCCTAGAAGCACTTGTATTGTAATGAATATGCAAAAGTTTAAGTGTGGGGTGAAGGGAAATTGAAAAGGGAAAATCAAGAATGAATGGTAGAAAATAGTAAGATGGCCAAAATAATATAAATGTGTTGCAAAGCAATGAGAAAAAGAGCTATATCAATGTATATATGAAAATTACAAAGGCCAGTTACACCAACAAAAGAAAAATGGGGATTAAAAGAAAATAAAGGTGAATAAATGTTTATGGGAGACATAAGGAAGTAAACAAAAAGGGAAAGTTGTGAAAAAGAAAAGAAAAGTGCTTAGGGAGGTTAGTCACTATAACCAAAAGTATCCTACCCGTACCATAGCCAACATTACAACCCTTAAAGACCTCTTGATCTATGATTGAATAACTCGATTAGTGGAGTATTACACTAGGGGCAAGCCTATGGTGTGTCTGTATGCATATGAATGTTCTTTATTGAGAGTGAGTGAATTTTCCGATATTTATAAGTTCTATGTTCTTCATTGTTTATGTGTGGGAACTTCTCTCAATAAATGTGGTGAGAGCATGTAACTCAAGAGGAAGAAGGTAAATTTGCAAGTTTTTGGTAATAATTAGAGTAAGCAATAATGTGTTGGCATGAGAGTTTACGGTTAGGTAAGGATTGTGCATATCTTAGGTTAATCATTAAAAATAGCTTTTTGTGACATAATTGGGGGAGACATAAATAAAATTGGCCTAAAGTGTGATTAAGGTTGCTCGAGGACGAGCAAAGGTTTAAGTGTGGGGTATTGATAATAGGTGAATTTGACTATATTAATGCCCTAAATAATCACGCTTTATTGTTGTTTTGATATTGTTTATGATGACAAAATGCTTTTATTAGTGTTCTTAGTGTGTTATAGGTACACTTGAGCTAATGAAGACTAAAAGAGCAACTTTTGGAGTCAAAAGATGGTGAAAAAGGCCAAAAAGTGGTACAAGTCAAGAACTTATGTTGAAAGTAGCCGGAAAGGTGTGATTCCGAGTTATATGGATGTTATGTAATGAATTTAAGTGATTTAGAGCTTTGAAGTCTGAGTAAAAGCTCAAGGAATTAAGCCGGGATCGAGTTCGGGGGTCAAATTTGATAAGTGTAGAACAAGCGAAGAATGGATGAGGCATATTGTGCACTGTTTAGTAAATTGGACATATCTTTTAGCTCAGATCTCCATTTTGTCTCTATAATATATGGTTGGAAAGATAATTCAAATGGCTACAACTTTCATGTTTTGCGTTTTTCCAAATTCGCAACGGAACAGGGTGAAAAACCGCGGTTTCTCCGCGACCGCGGATGAACCGCGGAAAAACTGGCTCTCTGAAGTTTTACTGTTCGCGGTCCATCCGCGGCCGTGAACGAACCGCGGAAGTCACCGCTGCAGCAAATCCCAATTGGACTCAAACTTAGTTTTTAAGCCCTAAAACCTCTATATAAACTCCTAGTTTGCCCCATAGAGGATGTATTTTTTTTCTTCAATACTTTTGCAAGGTTTTAGTAGGAGAGATTCCTCTCAAAACTCTTTCTATTATTTTATATCAAGCAATTCTTTATGATTTCAATTATTATTCTTGTTTCTTCAAGCATGAGTAGCTAAATTCTTTTCTAAGGTTTTGATGGAACCTATTGATTGATGAACTTATCGTTTATATGATTACAAATTGTGAATTAGATTTCTATTTGTTCAACTTCATTCTTATTGTAGTTAATTGGTAGGATCCCCAATTAGCTGTGCCTATTTAGTGTGCATAACTTGGAAAAGAGTGCATATTTAGGTTTATTGTTGAACAACACCACACCTAGGTTATTAGAGGAATCTATAATTTTAGGCGTAAAGACAGGGTTAGGAATAACGAAGTCTTGGGTGCAATCTAAAGTGAACTATTCAAATTAAAGCTAGCTAGGGTAGCTCGGGAGAGTGCACTAGTAAATTATTGTAATTGCTCGGGAGAGGGTTACGATAAACATAGCGTTCATGATTGATAGAATATATTAACAATTTGTATGAGCATAACGATAAGGGATTCCGTCAATAGGGGAAATCAATACCTTAGTCTTTCTCTATATTATTTCATTCAACATTCAATTCTTTCTTTTAAAGCATTCTTTAATTCTTGCAAAGTAGTTGTTCGAATCCACACATACATATATTCAAAGTTTGGGAACTTGATTCGTAAGTACTTTTGGGGTTGTGAAAGTTGCAATTGGTAGGTTAATTCTCTGTGGGATCGATCTTGGACTTATTAGACCAAGTTATATTGACTACGACCGTTGCTTGGACGTGAATCAATTTTGGCGCCGTTGCCGGGGAATTAACGGAATTATCAATTGCCATTGCCGAACTTCAAGATTCTTGTGTATTCAGGTTCTTTCTACACTCTACATTGAATATTTTGACGTTTGTTGATTTGGGTATTCGGGTGCATGCCTAGAAAATCTGCAAGGACTGGAGAACTAATTGAAGGACTCTCAGACCCCGAGCAAACCTTCCGGGTGCGCAACAAAGCCATCAAACAAATTCAACAATCTCAACAACCAATCAAACTAGACTTCGACATGGGTGACATGAATGCTCAAAACCAGCAAGCCGAGCTAAACATGCAAGAGGCACAGGAGGCACAAGAAGGTGCATTGTTCGACTAGGCACAACCCACAGCGGATAATTTGGCAACTGCCATCGTTGTGCCAGCAATTCAAGCTGAGTCCTTCCAGATTACCAACAACATGCTTCACTTATTGCAAAACAAGGGATTATTCTCTGGGTCTCAGGTTGAAGATCCACAGCAGCACCTCAAAAACTTTCTATCAATATGCAAAACACAAAGGCAACCGAATGTAACTCCGAAAGCTATCAGATTACTACTTTTTCCATTCTCAGTTACAGGAGCAGCACAGATATGGCTAAACTCACTCCCAATAAACTCCATTGCAACTTGGGATGAGTTAGTCAAACAATTCCACAACAAGTTCCATCCACCCAACAAAACAGCTCAACAAATTGATGAGATTGTGAGCTTCAAACAGAAACCATTGGAAACATTACATGAAACTTGGGGGAGATTCAAAGGCATGCTTGTTATGTGTCCTCACCATGGAATCCCTGAACAGATGTTGGGTCAAAGGTTCTACATGGGACTTTCAGATAGTATGAAGAATATTGTAGATGCTTCAGCAGGTGGGGCTTTTCTGAGCAAGACTTGGAGAGAGGGCCAAAATTTGCTAGACAAGATGGCTCAAAATTTCGGGTGGACATCCAGGAATGCTCCTATCACTCCAGTAGTACACTCTGTACCTCTAGATCCATCCAACACTCCGGAGGAGAACGTGGCAACTTTATTGACACAGATGAGCATCCTGACAAAGAAGGTGGAAGAATCTGGGGTCAAGCAGCAGGTTCACATTGTAGATACTACCAATGGTGGTTTATGCACATCTTGCATTAGCCAACCCATAGGTAATCCATGGGCTGCAGACCAAGAACATCATCATCAGCATGAGGATATGAACTATGTGGCTAACTATGGAGGACAGCGACAAGGTAATCAAAACTGGGGCCAACAGGCTCCAATGCAATACAGACCTCCCCAACCACAATTCAATGCAGCAGGTATGAGGCCACCACACAACATGGCTCCATATCCTAGACCTCAGAATTTCGGCAATCAGCAGCAGGGATATCATCCACCCCCACCACCACATGGGGCAGGCATGACGATGGGTTTGCAAGGTTGGAAGCTATGATGCAGCAGGTAATTGGGTCAAATGCTAAGACCAATGAAAGAATAGATGCACATGATGCAGCGATCAAAAATATGGAAGTGCAGATGGGCCAGATTGCTATGTCTCTCAACAATCGTCCTCAAAGGACATTGCCTGCAGATACACAAACAAATCCAAAAGACCAAATCCCAAAGCAGATGATGGCAGTGACTCTGAGAAGCGGTAGAGATCTTGATGCTGAGAATGAAAGTGAGAAAATTGACAGACAGGTCGAGACACCTACTCCATTGCCCATTGAACTGGATGAATCCACAGGGTTGACAAAAGTCACAGTCCAGCCAGTTGCTGAAAACAAAGAAGCACAACATGGAACGGAGAAAGTAGCTGAAAAGGTAGAGCATCAGATTGATGAGAAAGCGATAGACAAAGATAAATCCCAAGTCACTGGGAAGAAGAGGCCTCCACCACCATTCCCCCAAAGGTTGGCCAAACACCAAAAAGAGGAACAATACAAAAAGTTCCTCGACATGCTAAAGCAAATCCAGGTAAACATTCCATTAATTGAAGCTTTAAAAGAAATGCCTGGTTATGCTAAGATGATGAAGGATTTGATGTCGCGGAAATTTGATTTCCAAGACTTGGCCACAGTTACACTTACACAGACTTGTAGTGCAGTAGTCTCCAGACCCATTGCTGAGAAGCTATCCGATCCAGGTAGCTTCACCATCCCATGCACTATAGGGAATTATGCCTTTACTAAGGCTTTATGTGATTTGGGAGCAAGCATTAATCTCATGCCCTTAGTTATCTATAAGAGGTTAGGTATTGGGAGAGTCAGACCCACCTCTATGCTTTTACAGCTTGCTGACAGGACAGTTAAGCGTCCATTTGGCATTATAGATGATGTGCTAATCCAGGTTGGGAAGTTCGTGTTTCCCGCCGATTTTGTTATTCTTGATTGCAGGGTCGACGAAGAAATTCCCCTAATCCCTGGGAAGACCATTCCTAGCCACCGGGAGAGCCATAATTGATTGTGAAACTGGGGAACTCAAGATGAGGTTGAATGATGAGGAGATCATCTTCAATGTGCAAAAATCCATGAAGCGCCCTAGTGAGTTCGCAAATTGCTCTCTAGTTGATGCGGTTGATGTGATAGTGGAAACCGACGATGCAGAATTAACTATCGAAGATCCACTGCAAGCATGCCTGATGAACATGGAAGAGGTAAATGGTGAAAGTTTGGCCGAATGGGTATTATCTTTGGAAGGCAAGGGATTTTGGAAGCGAGAGATCGAATTCGAACCCCTACACCTAGAAAAAAGAGAAAACCTACCAGCAAAGCCATCCATAGAAGAGCCACCGAAGCTTGAACTTAAACCACTACCATCACACCTTAGGTATGAGTATTTAGGCCCTAACTCCACTTTACCTGTTATTATCTCATCTAGTTTGTTAGATGTGCAGGCTCAAAAGCTTATACAGGTACTAAAAGAATGCAAGACTGCCATTGGGTGGACCATAGCAGACATAAAGGGGATCAGCCTTGCATACTGCATGCACAAGATTCTCCGAGAAGAGGGCACAAACCTTCCAGGAAACGCAAAAGAAGGCTGAACCCGAATATGAAGGATAGGGTGAAAAAGAAAGTGATAAAGTGGCTAGACACGGGGTAGATCCCAGGTAAGTTGTCTCACCCTTCTGTGCTATACGTGTATTATTATGCCATGAGGACATGGCATATTTTTAAGTGTGGGGTGGGAAACTTATCTTGTACATGATGTATATATTAGTGTAGTAAGTAATATAAAATAATAAAAATACAAAAAAATCAGAAAATTTTAAAAATCCAAAAATATGAGTAGAGGACTCTTCCTGATGACGGACTATTTAGGACAAGTACTCTTGAGGGAAGTAGTCCACGTAGGAATTTTTCTTTCTTTTATTTTCTTTTTATAGGTAATGTATCATTCCCCCTTGGTTTTTCTTTTGACCACGGTTCTTTTCCAAGGGTTTTTATTTGAACCGGGTTAGGTAGATTTTTCTTTTCTTAGGATTAGAGGTAAAAGGGCAACATGTAACCCCGAATATGCACATTAGCAAAAGCGTAAATTGAACTTGAGAATGTATCTTCTAAACTTGATTGTAGAATCTCAATATGCCTTAAATTGCACAATAATGCTTGCTTGAACATTGATAGGATTTTGTAGATAAACCGGATTCCAAATGAGTTGCATGCCATGTGTGTGTGAGGTTTTTACTTACATTGTATGTTGTACATGATTCCTAGAACTTGCCCTGTGTGTTTGCAAAGCGAAATAGAAGTTGTTTGGTTGTAGAAAGGATAGAGGCATTTCTTTGTGTAACCCCATATATCAATAGACATGAATTCACCCGTACATTATATCTTAGTTAACCCCTTTGAGCTTTAAGCCTATTTCTTTGATAACCCTTGAATGTTCTTCAATTTATTATATGTATTCTACTTTACCTCCTAGAAGCACTTGTATTGTAATGAATATGCAAAAGTTTAAGTGTGGGGTGAAGGGAAATTGAAAAGGGAAAATCAAGAATGAATGGTAGAAAATAGTAAGATGGCCAAAATAATATAAATGTGTTGCAAAGCAATGAGAAAAAGAGCTATATCAATGTATATATGAAAATTACAAAGGCCAGTTACACCAACAAAAGAAAAATGGGGATTAAAAGAAAATAAAGGTGAATAAATGTTTATGGGAGACATAAGGAAGTAAACAAAAAGGGAAAGTTGTGAAAAAGAAAAGAAAAGTGCTTAGGGAGGTTAGTCACTATAACCAAAAGTATACTACCCGTACCATAGCCAACATTACAACCCTTAAAGACCTCTTGATCTATGATTGAATAACTCGATTAGTGGAGTATTACACTAGGGGCAAGCCTATGGTGTGTCTGTATGCATATGAATGTTCTTTGTTGAGAGTGAGTGAATTTTCCGATATTTATAAGTTCTATGTTCTTCATTGTTTATGTGTGGGAACTTCTCTCAATAAATGTGGTGAGAGCATGTAACTCAAGAGGAAGAAGGTAAATTTGCAAGTTTTTGGTAATAATTAGAGTAAGCAATAATGTGTTGGCATGAGAGTTTACGGTTAGGTAAGGATTGTGCATATCTTAGGTTAATCATTAAAAATAGCTTTTTGTGACATAATTGGGGGAGACATAAATAAAATTGGCCTAAAGTGTGATTAAGGTTGCTCGAGGACGAGCAAAGGTTTAAGTGTGGGGTATTGATAATAGGTGAATTTGACTATATTAATGCCCTAAATAATCACGCTTTATTGTTGTTTTGATATTGTTTATGATGACAAAATGCTTTTATTAGTGTTCTTAGTGTGTTATAGGTACACTTGAGCTAATGAAGACTAAAAGAGCAACTTTTGGAGTCAAAAGATGGTGAAAAAGGCCAAAAAGTGGTACAAGTCAAGAACTTATGTTGAAAGTAGCCGGAAAGGTGTGATTCCGAGTTATATGGATGTTATGTAATGAATTTAAGTGATTTAGAGCTTTGAAGTCTGAGTAAAAGCTCAAGGAATTAAGCCGGGATCGAGTTCGGGGGTCAAATTTGATAAGTGTAGAACAAGCGAAGAATGGATGAGGCATATTGTGCACTGTTTAGTAAATTGGACATATCTTTTAGCTCAGATCTCCATTTTGTCTCTATAATATATGGTTGGAAAGATAATTCAAATGGCTACAACTTTCATGTTTTGCGTTTTTCCAAATTCGCAACGGAACAGGGTGAAAAACCGCGGTTTCTCCGCGACCGCGGATGAACCGCGGAAAAACTGGCTCTCTGAAGTTTTACTGTTCGCGGTCCGTCCGCGGCTGCGAACGAACCGCGGAAGTCACCGCTGCAGCAAATCCCAATTGGACTCAAACTTAGTTTTTAAGCCCTAAAACCTCTATATAAACTCCTAGTTTGCCCCATAGAGGATGTATTTTTTTTCTTCAATACTTTTGCAAGGTTTTAGTAGGAGAGATTCCTCTCAAAACTCTTTCTATTATTTTATATCAAGCAATTCTTTATGATTTCAATTATTATTCTTGTTTCTTCAAGCATGAGTAGCTAAATTCTTTTCTAAGGTTTTGATGGAACCTATTGATTGATGAACTTATCGTTTATATGATTACAAATTGTGAATTAGATTTCTATTTGTTCAACTTCATTCTTATTGTAGTTAATTGGTAGGATCCCCAATTAGCTGTGCCTATTTAGTGTGCATAACTTGGAAAAGAGTGCATATTTAGGTTTATTGTTGAACAACACCACACCTAGGTTATTAGATGAATCTATAATTTTAGGTGTAAAGACGGGGGTTAGGAATAACGAAGTCTTGGGTGCAATCTAAAGTGAACTATTCAAATTAAAGCTAGCTAGGGTAGCTCGGGAGAGTGCACTAGTAAATTATTGTAATTGCTCGGGAGAGGGTTACGATAAACATAGCGTTCATGATTGATAGAATATATTAACAATTTGTATGAGCATAACGATAAGGGATTCCGTCAATAGGGGAAATCAATACCTTAGTCTTTCTCTATATTATTTCATTCAACATTCAATTCTTTCTTTTAAAGCATTCTTTAATTCTTGCAAAGTAGTTGTTCGAATCCACACATACATATATTCAAAGTTTGGGAACTTGATTCGTAAGTACTTTTGGGGTTGTGAAAGTTGCAATTGGTAGGTTAATTCTCTGTGGGATCGATCTTGGACTTATTAAACCAAGTTATATTGACTACGACCGTTGCTTGGACGTGAATCAGTACACCACGGCGGTACTCAGTAAGTGCCAAGCCTAACCTCGATGGAGTAGTGACGAGGAAGGTCGTGGCCCTACTGAGAGAACAATAACAAAAAGACAATAACAATAATAAGCAGCTCAAATAATAATAAATCCGAAATAACAACAATAAAATGAATACTGCAACCGTCTACAATTAAGCTAACAACAAATAACCAACTCAATAAAACACGTCCGGGACCTGTGGGAATCAAACCCACCGTCCCATTGACAGTACCTCTGGGTCTCCGGGAATCGAACCCGCAGCCCATGTCTCAATAAATAATCAATAACTCGGGATCTCCGGGAATCGAACTCGTAGTCCCTACCAATAACTCGGGATATCGGAAATCGAACCCGTAGTCCCTACCAATAACTCGGGATCTCGGGAATCGAACCCGTAGTCCCTACCAATATCTCCGGATCTCGGGAATCGAACCCGTAGTCCCTACCAATAACTCGGATCTCGGGAATCGAACCCGTAGTCCCTACCAATAACTCGGGATCTCGGGAATCGAACCCGTAGTCCCTACCAATAACTCGGGATCTCGGGAATTGAACCCGTAGTCCCTACCAATAACTCAGGATCTCGAGAATCGAACCCGTAGTCCCTACCAATATCTTAGGATCTCGGGAATCGAACCCGTAGTCCCTACCAATAACTCAGGATCTCGGGAATCGAACCCGTAGTCCCTACTAATAACTCAGGATCTCGGGAATCGAACCCGTAGTCCCAATCATTATCACTCTGGGACTCTAGGAATCGAACCCACAGCCCTGGGATCTCCGGGAATTGAACCCCCAGTCCACAAACACAGCAAGTAAAGGAATACACAGAGAGAAATATAATATGCTTAACTATAACTTCACCGATAAACAGCGCCATCGATTACCAAGAAAACTCAAGTAAGACAATTAGGCAACTAGACAGTTAAATACTACCTAATCATGCTTTTCTAGTTGCTACCGGGTAGGAATATCGAATTTAACAGCTAAAAACAGGAATATCACTCATCGAGCATTTTAAGTAAAGTATGTGTTCAACAACCAGCGCATGTACACGCCCTTCACCTCGCGTACAAGGCATTTAAAGTATCACATAATATCCTAGGGGTGAAATTCCCCCACGCGAGGTTAGACAAGCCACTTACCTCAATTCCGGTACAAAACCGCTAAGAAATAACCCTCTTGCCGCGAATGTCGGCCTCCACAAGTGTAGTATCCGATAAAAATCAATAGAATCACATCAAAATAGGCCAATTGGGCATTACCCAATCAAAATAACTCAAAACACACCAAAACCGACAAGTTGCCAAAACCCGACTTTCGGTACGCTTATCGAAAAATCACGAAAATTATATATTCGGGTTCCTTATCTCAATACGAGTCCGTGCATATAAAATTTATCGAAATCGGACTCCGTTTGCCCATTCAAATCAAAGATTTCCTAAATTTTAGGCCTGGGCTAAATCCTCCATAAATTACCCCAAATTCCTCCATTTTCATGATATAATTGCATAATATTATCAATACTAATCATAAGATGAGTCCATAGATAATTACCTGATGATTTCCATTGAATCTCCCTCAAAAATTTCCCAAATCGCCTCATAAGCCGAGACCCCAAATGTGAAATGTTTCTGAAATTTTCTAACTTCTGATACAATTAATCATCTGCGATTTTCGCTTCTGCGGACCATTTCCGCCTCTGCGGAACAGCTTCTGCTACCACATGGTCGCTTCTGCGAACTCTAGGCCTGGCTGGCCCATTTCGCTTCTGCGAGCCTAGGGTCGCTTCCGCGAGGCCGCTTCTGCGAAATCTCTTCCGCTCCTGCAGAACATTCCGCTTCCGCGCCTCGGAAGCTTAAGCGGTCAATATTTCGCTTCTGCGGAACTCCCCTTCGCGACCCTGGACCGCTTCTGCGATCCTCTTTCCGCATCAGCGATGCCGCCTCTGCGGACTAGGATCCGCTTCAGCGATCACTTCCGCTCCTGCGTTCACTTGTCTGCTCCTGCGGACTCGCTCCTGCGCTCCCATTTCCGCAGGAGCAAAAACAACAGAACATAACCCAAACCTGCAATTTTTTTCATGTTTTCTCCCGTTTAACCATCCGAAAACACCCCGAGGCCCCCGGGACCCCAACGAAAACCACCAACATATTCTAAAATACGATACGGACTTGTTCCAATCATAAAAACACGTCTAACAACATCAAAACCCATAATTCACATTGAATTCAAGCCTAAATTTCTTAAAACTTTCCGAATTGCACATTCGATCAAAAACCCGACCAAACGACATCCGAATGACCTGAAAATTTGCGGAAATATCCAAAATCACACAACGAAGCTACAAAAATTGTCGAATTCCATTCCGACCCCCGGATCAAAATCTCACCTATCGTTCGGATTCGCCAAAATTTCAAACTTCGGCATTTCAAGCCTAATTGAGCTAAGGACCTCCAAAATACATTCCAAACGCGCTCCCAACCCCGAAATCACCTAACGGAGCTAATGGAACCATCGGATTTCCGTTCCGAGATCGTCTTAACACTGTTCCGGTTACAGGCCATTTTCTAACTTTAAAGCTCTCATTTAGGGACTAAGTGTCCCAAAATACTCCAAATTTCAGAACCGACTCTCCCGGCAAACCACAATAGCAGAAATGAACTTAGGGGAACAGTTAAATTGGGGATTGGGGCATAATTTTCTAAAACGACCGGCCGGGTCGTTACATCTTCCCACCCTTAAAAGATTCGTTCGTCCTCGAACGAGCATAGAAAACATACCTGGAGTAGTGAAAAGATGAGGGTACTGGCTGCGCATATCCTGCTCAGTCTCCCAAGTCGCCTCCTCAACCGGCTGGCCCCGCCACTGAACCTTCACCGAAGCGATGTTCTTTGACCTTAGCTTTCTGACCTACCTGTCTAGAATGGCTACTGGCTCCTCAACATAAGACAGATCCTTGTCTAGCTGAACAGAAGTGAAATCCAACGCATGCGACGGGTCACCATGGTACCTCCGGAGCATGAAGACATTAAATACGGGGTGAACTCCAGCTAGACTAGGAGGTAAGGCTAACTCATAGGCAAACTCCCCAATACGCCTCAAAATCTCAAAAGGGCCAATAAATATGGGACTCAGCTGAGCACATTAGCCTGATATAATCTGAAGATATTCCCTCTTGTTCAAACAATTAAGTCTTAGAGCTTAATTCCAACATCCGAAATTCTGTGTGAGGCTTGTTTTCATCAAGAGATTACTCAATATTCCTCAAACGCCATCCTCAAACATGACTGCATAACCTTGCTGGATTCTTACCTTACAACACAAAATCCACAGGACCACGATAATATTTTATGATCAAATTAGCCAAAAATTCAACGAATCAGATGCTCCCATTGCACCTCACGATCTACATAGGTCTCGTTCCAACTTTTACAATACTAACACGACGGAAGAGATGTGCCGATATCCATAACCAACTACTGAATCAACAATTCATTGGGTCTATACTCCTGACAGGATCCATTACCTTGTCCTAAACTAGAGGATGATCCTTTCCTCTATAATATACTTCATATAATCAGCTTGCACTGAGCCCAAATCACATAATCTCATCTCACCCAGTACGAACTGCTCAGGCGATAAGCCACATTAGACATAATCAAAAGTCCCACAAGATGATACAATGTGCTAGTAGGCTATTAATCCGTACGTGGTACAAAAGGAAGGCGAACACTAGAGAGAACTACTCAACTCTCACACTATCATGGACCTCCTCAGAAAAATAGGAAACATAACACATACAAGCAATTATAGATACCGAAATAAACATCACACTGTTGCGGCGTGCAACCCGATCCCAAGAGTATACCCATGGCGGCGTGCCACCCGATCCCAAAAATATAACCATGGCGGCGTGCCACCCGATCCCAACAATATAACCATGGCGGCGTGCCATCCGATCCCAAAAATATAACCATGGTGGCGTGCCACCCGATCCCAACAATATAACCATGGCGGCGTGCCATCCGATCCCAACAATATAGACTCACACAAGGAGTCATATGTCGAGCTGAATAGCTCGTCACATCAAAATACTGAATATCGATCATAAGCACACTAAGGTGCATGATATCGGACTCAATGAAAACATATAGCGCTATAGGCTATGAACTCAAGCACAACTGAGGTGCGATATAAGATATGAGTCTCAAGAGCCATCATGCTCATATAACATCACCGCTGAGCGGAACCTCAACACATAAGGAACTTACCAAGCCGTCGCACACTCATACGACGCAATATATCTTTACTTGAATTAACTAACCGCGAAATAAGACCGCGACTATCCCTCCATAAAGGGCGCATTGCTGGAAGAAGCACAAATGGCCTGATGTAAGGCTCACTTTCACATCTAAATCTACCCACCGACCTTAAGTCTATCCTGGTCGTGCCAAGCTAAGTCAATAATATTTCACAGGTCTATAACCCAATAAGCGGAGTGCCCTCAAGACATAAGTTCTCAAATGGATGATATCACCAAAATCCTCATTCTTGGTTTAAATTTCTAACCAATTAAGTGACTACAAGTCACACCTATACAATCTTCTTGTGGGTCAAGCTCCCACCATCTTCCGAATAATTAAACGGACCTGCACATTCAACCCACCGGCTGCACTAACACCGAAAAGCGATCAGGAGTCCCTAACCGGGATGCAAAGCCCTTCTCATAGAACACCGACCTCAAATGATACTGATGCTAATACCCATCTTACTCAAAACACTGACACTCTTTCCCTGCTCATCCGAGCTCTTTATATCACATTCATTGACCAAACTGTGACCTTGGTCCTTACTTCAAATTTCATACTACTCGCT
Source organism: Nicotiana noctiflora (assembly GCA_032618575.1). Classification (NCBI taxonomy): domain Eukaryota; kingdom Viridiplantae; phylum Streptophyta; class Magnoliopsida; order Solanales; family Solanaceae; genus Nicotiana; species Nicotiana noctiflora. The sequence goes on from JASVEL010003491.1 coordinate 54,823, forward strand.
GCACCCCACATGCCGATATACGATAGACACAATTTCCATCATAGCTCTAGAACTAACGATAGGCTAATACTTCATCACATAAGACCTTTCATTTAACTCATTTTAGGAGAACTATAGCAACACACGGTGAGTTCTCATAACCATTGAATATGCCAATCTCTAAGTAGTGGTCCAAGCCACCATAACCCTTTCCGAGATCTACCTACTCATAACAGGCCCTTAACAGAAGAATACTTCAGAATTACATCAATCACTGCGGCCGACAAGTCTCAAATGCACCGCCACAAATCACATGCATAATTCGATCACGTTGCATGAATCGATCATTGACACCAATACGCCAACTCAACTATGGCCGATCAATCTACTTCCTTCCAGGTTATCCTTGATTGCCTTAGAAATGTTAATATCTTCCTTCAATACCTAACTTATTCCAACCGCACTTACCCCCGAGTGACCTTAAATCATGAGGCCATGCTATCTCAAGAACGACGACCATTTCATGTCTCTCAAATACTACACCACAAGTCAAAACATCATAGATCGTTTTGTGCCTTTCTTCATAAGTTGCTTTCAAAGCTTGAGCCTCAACTGTACTTATAGACTCAGAATTATCAAGCACCACACTTTACCTCTTGAATTCACTAGGACCGCTATTGAGAACCATCCGGTTCTAACTTGCCCCAGTACGCAACCAACTCTACTGAATTTCTTTATAACATATGAATACCCTCTCGATAAAGCACCCAGCGGAATCACTTCCCGCGAAGCCTGCACCTATACGAGGCATAAATCATAAATTTTTCCCTCAAGTTTGAACATGAGCCAGTAAGGCTAACCATAACATGCATTCAACAATTCATATACTTAAATTACCACTCATGGTCTTTTTCCGTAGCTGCAATACTCCATTAATACGCTAATATCCAGAATTCACATGGGTAATTAACCATGCAACCCAATCTTAAGTGGTGGGTGTAACGACCCGACCGGTCGTTTTAGAGAATTACGCCCCAATCCCTAATTTAACTGTTCCCCTAAGTTCATTTCTGCTATTGTGGGTTGCCGGGAGAGTCGGTTCCAAAAATTTGAGCATTTTGGGACACTTAGTCCCTAAATAAGAGCTTTGAAACTAGAAAACGGTTCGTAGCCGGAACAGCATTAAGACGATCTCGGAACGGAAATCCGATGGTTCCATTAGCTCCGTTAGGTGATTTCGGGGTTAGGAGCGCGTTCGGAATGTATTTTGGAGGTCCGTAGCTCAATTAGGCTTGAAATGCCGAAGGTTGAAATTGTGGCGAATCCGAACGATAGGTGAGATTTTGATCCGGGGGTCGGAATGGAATTCCGACAATTTCTGTAGCTTCGTTATGTGATTTTGGATATGTCCGCAAATTTTCAGGGCATTCGGACGTCGTTTGGACGGGTTTTTGATTTAATGTGTAATTTGGAATGTTTTAAGGAATTTAGGCTTGAATCCGTGGTTAATTGGTGATTTTGATGTTTAGGATAGTGTTTTTATGATTGGAACAAGTTCGAATAAGGAATTAGGATGTGTTGGTGTGTTTGAATGAGGTCCCGGGGGTCTCGGGGTGTTTTCGGAGGGTTAATCGGGAAACAAATGTGGAAAATTGCAGAACTGGTGCACTGCTTCTGTTGTTTCCGCTCCTGCGGACTTTTGGACGCAGGAGCGAGTCCGCAGAAGCGGACGAGGTGCGCAGGAGCGGGTGGTTCCGCAGAAGTGGAAGAATTTCCGCTGAAGCGGGGTCGCTGGTGCGAGCCCGGGATCGCAGAAGCGGACGAGAGAAATTGGGCATGGTCCGCAGAAGCGGACGTTTTTCCGCTTGGGCGAGACCGCAGAAGCGGTCAGTGATGCGCGGAGGCGGATTTGTCCGCAGAAGCGTAAGCTTCTTCGCAGAAGCGGGTCCGCTGAAGCGGCCCTTTATTCGCAGAAGCGGAAATGGCCGGCTAGGCCTGGAACCGCCGAAGCGACCCTTTGGTCGCGGATACGGGAGCGTAGAAGCGGAAAATGTTCCGCAGAAGCGAAAATCGCTGTAAGTAAGTGTATCAGAAGTTAGAAAAATTTCAGAACATTTTAACATTTGGGGGTCTCGGCTTAAGGACGATTTTGGGCGATTTTGAGGAGGAAATCAAGGGAAATCATCAGGTAATCAACTATGAACTCATATTATGATTAGTATTGGTAATATTATGCAATCATATCATGAAAATGGAGGAATTTGGGGTAATTATGGAGGATTTAGCCCTAGTCTTGAACTTTAGAAAATCTCTGATTTGAGTGGGCAAATGGAGTCCGATTTTGGTAAATTTTATATGCCTAGACTCGTATTGAGATAAGGAACCCGAAAATATAATTTTCGTGATTTTTCGATAAGCGTACCGAAAGTCGGGTTTTGACAACTTGTGAGTTTTGGTGCATTTTTGAGTTATTTCGATTGGGTAATACCCAATTGGCCTATTTTGATGCGATTCTATTGATTTTATCAGATACTACACTTGTGGAGGCCGACATTCGTGGCAAGAAGGTTATTTCTTAGCGATTTTGTACCGGAATTGAGGTAAGTGGCTTGTCTAACCTCGTGTGGGGGAATTTTCACCCCTAGGATATTATGTGATAGTTTAAATGCCTTGTACGCGAGGTGACGGGCGTGTACATGCGCTGGTTGTTGAACACGTACTTTATTCAAATGTTCGATGAGCGATATCCCTGTCTTGGTTGTTAATTTGATATTTTACCCGGTAGTGGTTAGAAGAGCATGATTAGGTAGCACTTAACTGTTTAGTTGCCTAATTGCCTTATTTGAACTCCTTGTTAATTATTGGCACTATTTTTCGGTGAAGTTATAGTTGAGCATAATTATTTCTCTCTGTGGATTTCCTTAATTGGTTGTGCTTGTGGACTGCGGGTTCGATTCCGGAGACCCAGGGCTGTGGGTTCGATTCCCAGAGACCCGGCGTGATATTGGTAGGGACTACGGGTTCGATTCCCGAGATCCTGAGTTATTGGTAGGGACTACGGGTTCGATTCCCGAGATCTTGAGTTATTGGTAGGGACTACGGGTTCGATTCCCGAGATCCTGAGTTATTGGTAGGGACTACGGGTTCGATTCCCGAGATCCCGAGTTATTGGTAGGGACTACGGGTTCGATTCCCGGAGATCCTGAGTTATTGATTATTTATTGAGACATGGGCTGCGGGTTCGATTCCCGGAGACCCAGAGGTACTGTCAATGGGACTGTGGGTTCGATTCCCACAGGTCCTGGACTTGCCGATTGAGTTTTTATTTAGTTATTTACTTGCTGCTAGCTTACATTGTAGACGGTTGCAGAAATCACTTTACTGTCGTCATTCAGATTCATAATTATTTAAACTGCTTGTCATTGTTATCATCATTATATTATTGTTCTCTCAGTAGGGCCCTGACCTTCCTCGTCACTACTCCATCGAGGTTAGGCTTGGCACTTACCGAGTACCGCCGTGGTGTACTCATGCTACTCTTCTGCACACTTTTGTTGTGCAGATCCAGGTACATCAGGACAGGCCCATACTAGGTGATATCGGCAGCACACTTGGAGACCTCGAGGTATGATCTGCTACGTCCGCGGATCCGGAGGCCCTCCTTCTATTCTGATAGTTCTAGTAGATGTTTTCCTTCATTTTGTTGTTTTAGATACTCTTTACACATAGAGCCACAGTTGTATTTCTTTTAGTCCGTGTTACCCGTGGGATTCCGGGTCTTGGTGGTATTTTTATGCGGTGTGTTGACGAGTGTATGTGCCAAGCGGCACGGATTACATTCCTATTTATATCATTTTCCGCTATTTCTTGTTTAAAGTTCATAAACTTGTACATTCCGCAAAGTGTTAGGCTTACCTAGTCGTGGGGACTGGGTGCCGTCACGACATGTTCACGATTGGTGAACTAGGGTCGTGACAAGTTGGTATCAGAGCTCTAGGTTCGTAGGAGTCACGGGACACAGACCGGTTACTTAGATTCTCGCTGATCGATACGGAGACGTCTGTATTTATCTACGAGGGGCTATGTAACTGTTTAGGAAACCCTTCAATTCTTTGAATTCCTTATCGTGCGTCATTTATTCAGTTGAAGCCTATGTCATATGTTCTTTTGCATCCACTCGTGTATTGAAATTGCGCACTCAGTATCAAGTATGCGCCAACGGTTCGTGACGCTGCAGAGAGATCTCAAGGAAGTCAAGAATTTACTCAACCATTGTTACCGCGTGTCATCCATATCGATAATGCAATAGAATTGAGAGATCTTCAATTGTGCACATGGGGGTGCACTAGGTTCTGACATTCGGTTGATAAGTATGGTCTTGAGAAGGTTTACTTAACTGCCTAATCGTCACAGTAAAGGTAGAATCACAAGGTGGATGTAGATCTAAAAATAGTTGGTGGTAATAAAGATTATATGGTTCATATGAGAGATCTATTTAGCGAAGGATTCAGCTAGTAGAGATACTGGGGAAAATGAGTTTAACTGTCTTAAGAAGGACATGTACCAAACGAATGCCTTGGGCTTGTTTTATGATGAAGACGTACGAATGTTAAGGGCTAGTATCATGGATTAGCAAGATGTATCTTAAGACTTCGTGTCAAGTGCAAGGATTTCACTATCAACGATGTAATTATGGGTCATGTGTCGTATCAAATTTGGCCTGCGATGTATTTAGGTGCTATTCAAAAAGTTCTTTGAAACTTGTGGAAGAGTAAGAGTTGAGACTCGTATGGTATGACGTTGGGACTTTTGATGTTCCTGTGTCCATAATAATTCTACATTTCATTATCAGCAGGGAAGACTTCGGCGAAGGCTACATGGTGCTTCGTAGGTGTGAGAATCACAGTATGTCTTAAGCTGTCGTGGTAAAGAATGCTCGATACATAGAGCGGGAATATGCTTGGTTGTATTGGGACGAGTTCAATACCCTATGGTGTTAGAGTGCTAATATAGCACAGGTGGTTATATTCGTTGGATCAAGTGAGTTGCAGTTGAATAATAGTAAATGACTTGAGAGAATGGTTATAATGTGTTCGAGAGTCGTGTAATAGTGGCTTTAGGCTAAGTGGGAGAGTCCCACCACTTAAGATTGGATCGCATGGTTAATTACCTGTGTGAATCATGGATACCAGCGTATTATTGTGTTATTGCAGCCACGGGAAAAGGACCATGTGTGACAATTTGAGTATATGTATTGTTGAATGCATGTTATGTTTAGCCTTACTGGCTCATGTTCAAACTTGAGGGAAAATTCATGATTTATGCCTCGTATAGGTGCAGACTTCGCGGGAAGTGATTCCGCTGGGTGCTTTATCGAGAGGGTATTCATATGTTATAAAGAAATTCAATAGAGTTGGTTGCGTACTGGGGCAAGTTAGGACCGGATGGTTCTCAATAGCGGTCCTAGTGAATTCAAGAGGTAAAGTGTGGTGCCTGATAATTCTGAGTCTATAAGTACAGTTGAGGCTCAAGCTTTTGAAGCAACTCATGAAGAAAAGCACAAAACGATCTATGATGTTTTGACTTGTGGTGTAGTATTTGAGAGACATGAAATGGTCGTCGTTCTTGAGATAGCATGGCCTCATGATTTAAGGTCACTCGGGATAAGTGCGGTTGGAATAAGTTAGGTATTGAAGGAAGATATTAACATTTCTAAGGCAATCAAGGATAACCTGGAAGGAAGTAGATTGATCAGCCATAGTTGAGTTGGCGTATTAGTTTCAATGATCGGTTCATGCAACGTGATCGAATTATGCATGTGATTTGTGGCGGTGCATTTGAGACTTGTCGGCCGCAGTGATTGATGTTATTCTGAAGTATTCGCCTGTTATGAGTAGGCAGATCTCGGAAAGGGTTATGGTGGCTTGGACCACTACTTAAAGATTGGCATATTCAACGGTTATGAGAACTCACTGTGTGTTGCTATAGTTCTCCTAAAATGAGTTAAATGGAAGGTCTTATGTGATGAAGTATTAGCCTATCGTCAGCTCTAGAGCTATGATGGAAATTGTGTCTATCGTATATCGGCACGTGGGGTGCAGCGAGTAGTATGAAATTTGAAGGACTAAGGTCACAGGTTTGGTCAATGAATGTGATATAAAGAGCTCGGATGAGCAGGGAAAGAGTGTCGGTGTTTTGAGTAAGATGGGTATTAGCATCGGTATCATTTGAGGTCGGTGTTCTATGAGAAAGGCTTTGCATCCCGGTTAGGGACTCCTGATCGCTTTTCAGTGTTAGTGCAGCCGGTGGGCTGAATGTGTAGGTCCGTTTAATTATTCGGAAGATGGTGGGAGCTTGACCCACAAGAAGATTGTATAGGTGTGACTTGTAGTCACTTGATTGGTTAGAAATTTAAACCAAGTATGAGGAGTTTGGTGATATCATCCATTTGAGAACTTATGCCTGGAGGGCACTCTGCTTATTGGGTTATAGACCTGTGAAATACTATTGACTTATCTTGGCACGACCATGATAGACTTAAGGTTGGTGGATAGATTTAAATGTGGAAGTGAGCCTTGCGTCAGGCCAGTTATGTTTCTTCCAGCAATGCGCCCTTTATGAAGGGATAGTCGCGGTCTTATTTCGCGGTTGGTTAATTCATGTAAGATATATTGTGTCGTATGAGTGTGAGACGGCTTGGTAAGTTCCTTATGTGTTGGGGTTCCGCTCAGCGGTGATGTTATAGGAGCATGATGGCTCTTGAGACTCAGATCTTATATCGCACCTCGGTTGTGCTTGAGTTGTAGCCTATAGCGCTATATGTTTCATTGTGTCTGATATCATGCACCTTAGTGTGCTTATGATCGATAGTCAGTATTTTGATGTGACGAACTATTCAGCTCGACATATGACTCCTTGTGTGAGTTTTATATTGTTGGGATCGGGTGGCACGCCGCCATGGTTATATTGTTGGGATCGGGTGGCACGCCGCCATGGTTATATTGTTGGGATCGGGTTGCACGCCGCAACAATGTGGTGTCTATTTCGGTGTCTATAATTGCTTTTATGTGTTATGTTTCCTATTTTCTGAGGAGGCCCATGTTTATGTGAGAGCTGAATAATTCTCTCTAGTTTTCGCCTTCCTTTGTATCACGTACGTATTAGTGGATTAGTAGCACATTGTGTCATCTTGTGGGACTTTTGATTATGTCCGATGTGGCTTATCGCCTGAGCAGTTCGTACTGGGTGAGATGAGATTATGTGATTTGGGGTCAGTGCAAATTGATTATATGAAGTATACTATAGAGGAAATGATCATCCTCTGGTTTAGGACAGGGTAATGGATCTTGTCGGGAGTATGGACCAATGAATTGTTGATTCAGTAGTTGGTTATGGATATCAACACATCTCTTCCATCGTGTCAGTATTGTAAAGGTTGGAACGAGACCTATGTAGATCATGAGGTGTGATGGGAGCATCTGATTCGTTGAATTTTTGGCTAATTTGATCATAAAAATATTATTGTGGTCTTGTGGATTTTGAGTTGCAAGGTAAGAATCCAGCAAGGTTATGCAGTCATGTTTGAGGACGGCGTTTGAGGAATATTGAGTGATCTCTTGATGAAAACAAGCCCGACATAGAATTTCGGATGTTGGAATTAGGCTCTAAGACTTAATTGCTTAAACAAGAGGGAATATCTTCAGATATATCAGGCTAATGTGCTCAGCTGAGTCTTAGATTTATTGCCCTTTTTTAGATTTTGAGGCGTGTTGGGGAGGTTGCTTATGAGTTGGCCTTACCTCCCAGCCTAGCCGGAGTTCACCCCGTATTTCATGTCTCCATGCTCCGGAGATACCATGGTGACCCGTCGCACGTGTTGGATTTCACATCCGTTCAGCTAGACAAGGATCTGTCTTATGTTGAGGAGCCAGTAGCCATTCTAGACAGGCAAGTCAGAAAGCTAAGGTCAAAGAACATCGCTTCGGTAAAGGTTCGGTGGCGGGGCCAGCCGGTCGAGGAGGCGACTTGGGAGACCGAGCAGGATATGCGCAGCCAGTACCCTCATCTTTTCACTACTCCGGGTATGTTTTCTATGCTCGTTCGAGGACGAACGAATCTTTAAGTGTGGGAAGATGTAACGACCCGACCGGTCGTTTTAGAGAATTACGCCCCAATCCCTAATTTAACTGTTCCCCTAAGTTCATTTCTGCTATTGTGGGTTGCCGGGAGAGTCGGTTCCAAAAATTTGAGCATTTTGGGACACTTAGTCCCTAAATAAGAGCTTTGAAACTAGAAAACGGTTCGTAGCCGGAACAGTGTTAAGACGATCTCGGAACGGAAATCCGATGGTTCCATTAGCTCCGTTAGGTGATTTCGGGGTTAGGAGCGCGTTCGGAATGTATTTTGGAGGTCCGTAGCTCAATTAGGCTTGAAATGCCGAAGGTTGAAATTTGGGCGAATCCGATCGATAGGTGAGATTTTGATCCGGGGGTCGGAATGGAATTCCGACAATTTCTGTAGCTTCGTTATGTGATTTTGGATATGTCCGCAAATTTTCAAGGCATTCGGACGTCGTTTGGACGGGTTTTTGATTTAATGTGTAATTTGGAATGTTTTAAGGAATTTAGGCTTGAATCCGTGGTTAATTGGTGATTTTGATGTTTAGGATAGTGTTTTTATGATTGGAACAAGTTCGAATAAGGAATTAGGATGTGTTGGTGTGTTTGAATGAGGTCCCGGGGGCCTCGGGGTGTTTTCGGAGGGTTAATCGGGAGAAAAATATGGAAAATTGCAGAAAATAGTGCACTGCTTCTGTTGTTTCCGCTCCTGCGGAATTATGGGCGCAGGAGCGGGTGCGCTGAGGCGGACCAGGAGCGCAGAAGCGCTGGCACCGCAGAAGCGGAGCATTTTCCGCTGAAGCGGAATCGCGGGAGCGGATAGGGAGCCGCAGAAGCGGCCATCGCAGAAGCGGCCATCGCAGAAGCGGAAGGGAGCCGCTTAGGCGAGTCCGCAGAGGCGGACGGTGATGCGCGGAGGCGATTTGTCCGCGAAGCGTAGCTTCTTCGCGAAGCGGGTCCGCCGGGCGGCCCTTATTCGCGAGAGCGGAAATGGCCGGCTAGGCTTGGAACCGCTGAAGCGACTCTTTGGTCGCGGATACGGGAGCGTAGAAGCGGAAAATGTTCCGCGGAAGCGAAAATCGCTGTAAGTAAGTGTATCGAAGTTAGAAAAATTTCAGAACATTTTAACATTTGGGGGTCTCGGCTTAAGGACGATTTTGGGCGATTTTGAGGAGGAAATCAAGGAAATCATCAGGTAATCAACTATGAACTCATATTATGATTAGTATTGGTAATATTATGCAATTATATCATGAAAATGGAGGAATTTGGGGTAATTATGGAGGATTTAGCCCTAGTCTTGAACTTTAGAAAATCTCTGATTTGAGTGGGCAAATGGAGTCCGATTTTGGTAAATTTTATATGCCTAGACTCGTATTGAGATAAGGAACCCGAAAATATAATTTTTGTGATTTTTCGATAAGCGTACCGAAAGTCGGGTTTTGACAACTTGTGAGTTTTGGTGCATTTTTGAGTTATTTCGATTGGGTAATACCCAATTGGCCTGTTTTGATGCGATTCTATTGATTTTATCAGATACTACACTTGTGGAGGCCGACATTCGTGGCAAGAAGGTTATTTCTTAGCGGTTTTGTACCGGAATTGAGGTAAGTGGCTTGTCTAACCTCGTGTGGGGGAATTTTCACCCCTAGGATATTATGTGATAGTTTAAATGCCTTGTACGCGAGGTGACGGGCGTGTACATGCGCTGGTTGTTGAACACGTACTTTATTCAAATGTTCGATGAGCGATATCCCTGTCTTGGTTGTTAATTTGATATTTTACCCGGTAGTGGTTAGAAGAGCATGATTAGGTAGCACTTAACTGTTTAGTTGCCTAATTGCCTTATTTGAACTCCTTGTTAATTATTGGCACTATTTTTCGGTGAAGTTATAGTTGAGCATAATTATTTCTCTCTGTGGATTTCCTTAATTGGTTGTGCTTGTGGACTGCGGGTTCGATTCCCGGAGACCCAGGGCTGTGGGTTCGATTCCCAGAGACCCGACGTGATATTGGTAGGGACTACGGGTTCGATTCCCGAGATCCTGAGTTATTTATTGGTAGGGACTACGGGTTCGATTCCCGAGATTCCTGAGTTATTGGTAGGGACTACGGGTTCGATTTCCGAGATCCTGAGTTATTGGTAGGGACTACGGGTTCGATTCCCGGAGATCATTGATTATTTATTGAGATATGGGCTGCGGGTTCGATTCCCGGAGACCCAGAGGTACTGTCAATGGGACTGTGGGTTCGATTCCCACAGGTCCTGGACTTGCCGATTGAGTTTTTATTTAGTTATTTACTTGCTGCTAGCTTACATTGTAGACGGTTGCAGAAATCACTTTACTGTCGTCATTCAGATTCATAATTATTTAAACTGCTTATTATTGTTATCATCATTATATTATTGTTCTCTCAGTAGGGCCCTGACCTTCCTCGTCACTACTCCATCGAGGTTAGGCTTGGCACTTACCGAGTACCGCCGTGGTGTACTCATGCTACTCTTCTGCACACTTTTGTTGTGCAGATCCAGGTACATCAGGACAGGCTCATATCAGGTGATTCAGCAGCGCTTGGGGAGACCTCGAGGTATGATCTGCTACGTCCGCGGATCCGGAGGCCTTCCTTCTATTCTATTAGTGCTAGCAGATGTTTTCCTTCATTCCGTTGTTAGATACTCTTTACACATAGAGCCACAGTTGTATTTCTTTTAGTCCGTGTTACCCGTGGGATTCCGGGTCTTGGTGGTATTTTTATGCAGTGTGTTGTCGAGTGTAAGTGTTAGGCTTACCTAGTCGTGGGGACTGGGTGCCGTCACGACATGTTCACGATTGGTGAACTAGGGTCGTGACAGTGGGACTCTCCTACTTAGCCCAAAGCCACTATTACACGACTCTCGAACACATTAGAACCATTCTCTCGAGTCATTTACTATTATTCAGCTGCAACTGACTTGATCCAACGAATATAACCACATGTGCTCTATTATCACCCTAACATCATAGGGTATGACCTCATCCCAATACAACCAAATATCTTCTCGCTCCATGCACCGAGCATTCTCTACCAACAATATCTTCAAACATACTATGATTCTCACACGCCCACGAAGCACCATGTAGCCTTTGTCAAATATTTCCCTGCTGATAATAAAATGCAGAGTTTATTAGGGACACAGGAACATATAAAGTCCCAACATTATACCATACGAGCCTCAACTCTTGCCCATCCGTAAGTTTTCAAGAACTTTTGAATAACACCTAAGTACATCGCATGCCAAACCTGATATGACACATGACCTATAATTAGATCGTTGATAGTGAAATCCTTTCACTTGACACGAAGCCTTAAGATACATCTTGCTAATCCATGATATTAGCCTTTAACATTCGTACGTTTTCATCATAAGACAAGCCAAAGACATTCGTTTGGTACATGTCCTTCTTAAGACAGTTAAACTCATTTCCCCCCAGTATCTCTGCTGTCTGAATCCTTCGCTAAATAGATATCTCATGTGAACCATATAGTCTTTATTACAACCAACTATCTTTAGATCTACATCCACCTTGTGATTTTTACCATTGTTGTGACGATTTGGTAGTTAAGTAAGTCTTCTCAAGACCGTACTTATCAATCGAATGTCGGAATCTAGTGCACCCTCATGTGCACAATTGAAGATCTCTCAATTCTCTTGCATTATCGATATGGATGACACGCGGTAACAATGGTTGAGTAAATTCTTGACTCCCTTGAAATCCCTCTGCAGCATCACGAACCGTCGGCGCATACTTGATACCGAGTGCGCAATTTCAATACACGAGTGGATGCAAAAGAACATATGACATAGGATCTAACTGAATAAATGGTGCACGATAAGGAATTCAAAGAATTGAAGAGTTTCCTAAACAGTTACATAGCCCCCCGTAGATAAATACAGACGTCTCTGTATCAATCAGCGAGAATCTAAGTAACCGGTATGTGTCCTGTGACTCCTACGAACCTAGAGCTCTGATACCAACTTGTCACGACCCCTAGTCCACCAATTGTGGACATGTCGTGATGGCACCCAGTCCCCATGACTAGGTAAGCCTAACACGTTGCGGAATATACCAGTTTATGAACATTTAATAAGAATTAGTGGAAAAATAAGATGAAAGGAATGTAATCCGTGCCGCTTGGCACATACACCAGTCAAATACACTGTTTAAAACACTACCAAGACCCGGAATCCCACGGGTAACACAGACTAAAAGAGATAACAACTGTGGCTCTATACATCAAGAATGTCTACACAATGGAAATAAGGGAAATAACTGATATCACTAATGAGAATAGAAGGGGACTCTCCGGATTCGTGGACGTAGCAGATCATACCTCAAGTCTCCTGAAAGTACTCCTAAATCACCTGTAATGTGTCTGATCTGATGTACCTAGTTAGCATAATAAAAGTGTGCAGAAGAGTAATATGAATACACCACGGCGGTACTCAGTAATACCAAGCCTAACCTCGATGGAGTAGTGACGAGGAAGGTCGGGGCCCTACCGAGAAATAATAATATAGTGACAATAATAATATCAAGCAGTTTAAATGATAATAACTCCCGCAATAACAACAATAAAATGATTACTGCAACCGTCTACAATTAAGCTAACAATAAATAACCAACTCAATAAAACACATCCAGGACTTGTGGGAATCGGACCCACCGTCCCATTGACAGTACCTCTGGGTCTCCGGGAATCGAACCCGCAGCCCATGTCTCAATAAATAATCAATAACTCGGGATCTCCGGGAATCGAACCCGTAGTCCCTACCAATAACTCAGGATATCGGGAATCGAACCCGTAATCCCTACCAATAACTCGGGATCTCGGGAATCGAACCCGTAGTCCCTACCAATATCTCGGGATCTCGGGAATCGAACCCGTAGTCCCACCAATAACTCGGGATCTCGGGAATCGAACCCGTAGTCCCTACCAATAACTCGGGATCTCGAGAATCGAACCCGTAGTCCCTACCAATAACTCGGGATCTCGGGAATCGAACCCGTAGTCCCTACCAATATCTCGGGATCTCGGGAATCGAACCCGTAGTCCCTACCAATAACTTAGGATCTCGGGAATCGAACCCGTAGTCCCTATCAATAACTCAGGATCTCGGGAATCGAACCCATAGTCCCTATCATTATCACTCCGGGTCTCTGGGAATCGAACCCACAGCCCTGGGATCTCCAGAATCGAACCCGCAGTCCACAAACACAGCAAGTAAAGGAGTACACGGAGAGAAATATAATATGCTTAACTATAACTTCACCGATAAACAGCGCCAGCGATTACCAAGAAAACTCAAGTAAGACAATTAGGCAACTAGACAGTTAAATACTACCTAATCATGCTTTTCTAACTGCTACCGGGTAGGAATATCGAATTTTACAGCTAAAAACAGGAATATCACTCATTGAACATTTTAAGTAAAGTATGTGTTCAACAACCGGCGCATGTACACGCCCGTCACCTCGCGTACAAGGCATTTAAAGTATCACATAATATCCTAGGGGTGAAAGTCCCCCACACGAGGTTAGACAAGCCACTTACCTCAATTCCGGTACAAAACCGCTAAGAAATAACCCTCTTGCCGCGAATGTCGGCCTCCACAAGTGTAGTATCCTGATAAATCAATAGAATCACATCAAAATAGGCCAATTGGGCATTACCCAATCAAAATAACTCAAAACACACCAAAACCCACAAGTTGCCAAAACCCGACTTTCGGTACGCTTATCGAAAAATCACGAAAATTATATATTCGGGTTCCTTTTCTCAATACGAGTCCGTGCATATACAATTTATCGAAATCAGACTCCGTTTGCCCATTCAAATCAAAGATTTCCTAAATTTTAGGCCTAGGGCTAAATCCTCCATAAATTACCCCAAATTCCTCCATTTTCATGATATAATTGCATAATATTATCAATACTAATCATAAGATGAGTCCATAGATGATTACCTGATGATTTCCATTGAATCTCCCTCAAAAATTGCCCAAATCGCCTCTTAAGCCGAGACCTCAAATGTGAAATGTTTCTGAAATTTTCTAACTTCTGATACAATTAATCATCTGCGATTTTCGCTTCTGCGGACCATTTCCGCCTCTGCGGAACCGCTTCTGCGACCACGTGGTCGCTTCTGCGAACTCCAAGCCTGGCTGGCCCATTTCGCTTCTGCGAGCCTAGGGTCGCTTCCGCGAAATCTCTTCCGCTCCTGCGGAACATTCCGCTTCCGCGCCTCGGAGTCCGCTCCTTGCGGACTCGCTTAAGCGGTCAATATTCCGCTTCTGCGGAACTCCCCTTCGCGACCCTGGACCGCTTCTGCGCGTCCACTTCCGCAATTGGACAACCGCTCCTGCGTTCACTTGTCCGCTCCTGCGGACTCGCTCCTGCGCTCCCATTTCCGCAGGAGCGAAAACAACAGAACAGAACCCAAACCTGCAATATTTTTCATGTTTTCTCCCATTTAACCATCCGAAAACACCCCGAGGCCCCCGGGACCCCAACGAAAACCACCAACATATTCTAAAACACGATACGGACTTGTTCCAATCATAAAAACACATCTAACAACATCAAAACCCATAATTCACATCGAATTCAAGCCTAAATATCTTAAAACTTTCCGAATTGCACATTCGATCAAAAACCCGACCAAACGACGTCCGAATGACCTGAAAATTTGCGGACATATCCAAAATCACATAACGAAGCTGCAAAAATTGTCCGAATTCCATTCCGACCCCGGATCAAAATCTCACCTATCGTTCGGATTCGCCAAAATTTCAAACTTCGGCATTTCAAGCCTAATTGAGCTAAGGACCTCCAAAATACATTCCGAACGCGCTTCCAACCCCGAAATCACCCAATGGAGCTAATGGAACCATCAGATTTCCGTTCTGAGATCGTCTTAACACTGTTCCGGTTGTGGATCATTTTCTATCTTTAAAGCTCTCATTTAGGGACTAAGTGTCCCAAAATACTCCAAATTTCAGGACCGACTCTCCGGCAAACCACAATAGCAGAAATGTACTTAGGGAAACAGTTAGACTGGGTATTGGGGCATAATTTTCTAAAACGACCGGCCGGGTCTTTACAATGTGTCCCACCCAACTCACTCTGTATACCCTAAAGGTATGTAGGAAAATGTCTACATACGCGATGATGGTTGGGTTGGATGTCTCTGTCCACCACCTATTGCAGCTATTCAACATCAGCTACCTGAGGGGTACCATGCTGCATCTAAAGAATCGTGGCTGGAATGGGTTGGTCGTGCAGACCGACGATCGGGCTAACTGGGGCTATTGATGTAGATACTTCTTTATCAAGACGGAGCACCTAGTATC
Organism: Nicotiana noctiflora; assembly: GCA_032618575.1. Taxonomy (NCBI): domain Eukaryota; kingdom Viridiplantae; phylum Streptophyta; class Magnoliopsida; order Solanales; family Solanaceae; genus Nicotiana; species Nicotiana noctiflora. The sequence goes on from JASVEL010003491.1 coordinate 70,312, forward strand.
TAACCCCGTCGGATTCTTTGAGAGGTGGAAACGAAACGTAAGTATTCCTATCCATCGAGTCATTTATCGTATATGACCTTAGCGGTTCCGGTTATACCATCCTTGTAATTTTTTGTTATTTTGCAGCAATAGCTCACGCTCCCAAGTTCATAACTGATATTAAGCAGTGGGTAGCTGGTTTGCTGCCTCTTGCGGAAGAAACACGTGGGCTGAGTTCCTTGAACGTTATGGCCCCGCGAGCTCCTCAGGTATTTCTTTGATTTTAATTAAACGCTTCCACAAACTTTGTCAGCTAAATTATTTGCATTAACAGGTCAAAGTGCTCCTAAGAGAAAGGCAACGGCTTCCACCTCCGCCCAATCAGATGTTGGTCAGAATGCGCAAGAGATACTTTATACATCTGTCAGGGAAGGGGTGACCGTAGTCTCTCTACAAGAGGCTGCTCCTGCAGAGGTGGTTAGAGTTAGGCGAGGACGTTGACATCGTCTCCACAGCTAGTAGACAAGCCTTCCGAGGGTGAGGAGCCTGAGGAGAGAAAAGGGCAGAGGCTCGTAATGGGTAAGGCGGTGGCGATTGGGGATGAAGAGGGTGACGCGCCTCGCCAAACAACTAGAATTGTCTTTATGGTCGATGCCATCCGTTCGGGCAGATCGTCCAATCAAATAAGTGCTAATGTCGGTACCAGCTCGGTTCATTTTGCTGAGGGTGGCTCATCACCTCTTATTGGTGGCGATGCTAAGGGACCAATTGCTATGGCCGCCTACGGGGACGTGGGCGAGATAATGAAAAGTCTCGCACACGTAGAGATGACAGCAGACGGATCTGGCTGTTGCATCGTGATTCTGGGGGCTTACAATTTGTTATAGCACAGCGAGCGTACTACGCTGGAGATGACTCTACTGCGTTGTCAGTGATGCAGAGTTGTATCGAAGGGTCGTGGGTATGGCATTACAGGTAGCTTCTCCGTCTTTCAGTATGTCGTAAAGTTGATTTTGATGTGTACTAACTCGCACACATGTGTATATATAGATGGTTTTTTTAGATCCTGGTTTTGGAAGTGGAGAAGAGGCGCCGTGAGGAGAAGAGAGCGACCATTTTTGATAAAATGCTAAAGAAGTACAAGCGGTTTCGCTCCAAGCATCAGGCGGCAATAGATCTTTTCCAGCAAGATCCAAAATTTCAGGTGTTCTAGGAAAGCCTCGAACAGAAGAAGGCACAATTGAGCCGCAGGGCGGCGAAGCTGGAGAAAATGGATTAGGAGTTGGTAAAGGTTGTGGCTCGTAATAGCAAGCTTGAATCACTCCTCAAACTGAGGGAAGAGGAGTTGGAGCTCAGCCATGGAGTGGCAGCGGAGGTAGTCGATCTGCATCGTAGGGTGGCGGCTTTGACAGCCGAACTCGAAGCTAAGGTGGCTAAGATAAACTTCCTCAAGTGTACTGCCCCACCAAGGCCAGGGGACGTGGCTCGAGATATGCACGAGATATGGGTATATGCAGAGGCCAAATTAGACGTATATAAAAAGCTTCTCGTTGCAGAACGTGCCTCTGAGGAGGAAGTTTCGAAGTAGTGGCGCGAGGCTCGTGCTGCTCGTGCAGCTTGGGGGTACAGCTCCGACTCTCCTGATCGAGAAGGCTACGCTTCGTAGGATGTCAACCGGCTCGAGTCTGTCCTTCAATCACCTCGAGGTATGTTACGCCTTGGTGCATTTCTTCGATCTTCCACATACTGCTGGTACTTTCCTTGTTTGTCCTAGACTCTCTTTCTATATAACCTCTGCTTCTTCGTTAGGAGCCTGCTAGGATATACTGAGTTTGAGGGGACTCCTAGTTGGTAGTCTTCGACCGTGATCTTTGATTGGTACCTGTTGTGCACATCCTCTCAGGTCACAGCGGGATATTCAATCAAATTTTGTTTTAATTGCCTCGAAACTACCAAGCTTCGTTCGTTCAAGCCTTGAATGTACTTCCCAAACATCAAAAAATGGAGGCAATTCCATTCGCTCCATGTGAAAGCGAGATACAAATTCTCTTAACATCTTGTTCTCTCTCTGTTTGATTTTGAAGACATCGGACTTCCTGGTGGCAACCTTGATGGCACCAGCGTGTGCCCTTACAAAAGAATCTGCCAACATGGCAAATGAATTTATCGGATTTGGAGGTAGGTTATGATACCACATCATAGTCCTTTCGATATCGTTTCTCCAAATTTCATTAACAAGACAGACTCTATCTCGTTGTCCCTTAAGTCATTTCCTTTTGCAGCACAAGCATAAACGGTGTTGTTCCCTTTGGTGTCTGTGGTCCCGTTATATTTTGGGACGTCTAGCATTGTGAACTTCTTATGGATGGTATTTGGAGCCGCACTCGGTGGGAATGGTTTTTGTATGAACTTCTTTGAATCTACGCCCTTCAGAATCGGGGGCGTGCTCAGGATCTTATCGACCCTCGAGTTATAACTCTCCACCCTTTTGTCGTTATCTTCTATCTTCTTTTCTCCTAGTTTAATTCTTTTGGTAAAGTCCTCGAGCATCTTCATAATAGCGGGGTGTGTTGCTGACCCGTTGTTGCTTGATCTCCCTAGTGCCTGCTCGACTCGAGGGGCCGTTTCCGATGCTACTATGCTTGGGGGTTTTTGGTGGCTTTGTAGCTGAGAAATAGCCACATGTTGTGCTTGCAGCATTTCAAAAATAATTTGAAGACTAACTTCTCTTTCCTCCCTGTGCATGCTTCTGGCGGTATGAGAGCTTACATCGACATGCACAATGTTCCGCATGCTCACGTCGATGGGGATTGGTGCCTCCCCTAGGTTTTGCGATGGTACATCGGCATCTGCAACATTTTTTCCCTGAAGCCCAATACTATTGTTTTCACGTGCATTTGCCGAGTTAGACATTTTTTACCTGAAATCAGATATTTTTGGAGAAGAAAAAGTGTGAAGAATAAGTTTGTATTTTCATAAAGCTAGCACCAAAACAACCACTATTATCCTTAGCTCCAAGGTGGGCGTCAAACTGTTTATCCTGAAAATGGTAAGTACAATTATATTTGATTTTGTGGTTCTAAAAATACGTTATCTATTTTAATACTAGTTGAAAAATAAGAAATACAAACCAATAAGTTACAAGGCCGGGCCTCGAGCTAGCTGGAGGGGGGCTTTGAGGTTTAGATGAGGCTAGTGGTAATGAACAATCGATGAAAAATCAATTATAATGAGGCAATTAAAGGTGGCCTTTTTGTTTAATAATGAGTAATAAATGAAGAATAATAAATGTGAAGAACAATAGTGTTAGCAAAGAATAGAGAATGTTGTGTTATATTCAATATGTTGTGTAATAACGCGGGTCCCCTTTACAAGATGACCAAGGTCCTTTTTATATAGGAGGGGAGGAGATCCCAACATACTACATGCCTAATACTAGTACAGCTGTGTAATGGCTCAGTAGGAATGTGATATTCTTGCAGACCTAGTAGTTCTAACCACGTGTACTTGGAAATTTTCCCGTATTTCCATGACAATCACATATTTATGCTACTCTGAGGATGGCCCTCGATATGCTCCCTCGAGGGACGCACCTCGGGTGCATACATCAAATTCTCCTTCAAGTTTAATTCAATCATTCTATCCTCTAATTAAACGGACAATGGTCAACCTCTTTTATGAATCAAAAACATAATGAAATTCCAATAATAAATTGTTTCCAGCCATGTGCCTATGACAGAAGCATATTTTGTGTGGTGGGCAGTTTCATGAAATCTTTGAGAAGGAGTCCAATCTTACATTTGATGGTCGGCATGACAATCACATATTTATGCTGCTATGAGGATGACCCTTGATATGCTCCCTCGAGGGACGCACCTCGGGTGCATACATCAAATTCTCCTTCAAGTTTAATTCAATCATTCTATCCTCTAATTAAACAAACAATGGTCAACCCCTTTTATGAATCAAAAACATAATGAAATTCCAATAATAAATTGTTTCCAGCCATGTGCCTATGACAGAAGCATATTTTGTGTGGTGGGCAGTTTCGTGAAATCTTTGAGAAGGAGCCCAATCTTACATTTGATGGTCGGCATGGCAATGGGCTTCATTTCTACGTTCTGCTTTTGTAGCCGTTAAAAAACTGAGCCGGTATGGGGCCATATAAACAAAGAATGTTAACTTAATTAAATATACCTAATAACTTATCTGTGTCTTAATTATTTCTCACAATGACAACTTTAAATTGTTTAACAGGTTGCCACAGTGACTCCTAATGCACCTGCAGTGCTAGAGTTGCATTTTGCAGTGCCAATAGGGGCAGAGCTAGTGTGATCCGGTTCAGCCGAAACCATCAACTTTGGCTCGGTTCAATATTTGTCTTAAGAAATTTATTTAATGGGTACAACTTATTAATTTAGAAACTCATAAGCTTGAAATCTAGCTTCGCATATGTTCTTTGTACATTAAACACATGCCATAATTCATTTGTCATATCAGTCATCAACTACGGCTGGAGTATGTTCTTTGTACATTAAACATATGCCATAATTCATTTGTCATATCAGTCTTGCTGAGGCATTCAGAAGCTAAGTTCATTTGTGTCGATGAGCTTCTCGTCGACACGAATGGGGTCTGGAGAAGGCAGTTAGTGTGTATACAATCGGCTCTAATAAGTGAATTTGATCCCATTAGTGTTAAATTATCTGCAATGGATGGTGCCTCCTTATTTGGGGGGCTTGACTGCACTTGGTGGCACTAACCATCAACTACGGCTGGAATATGTTCTTTGTACATTAAACACATGCCATAATTCATCTGTCATATCAGTCTTGCTGAGGCATTCAGAAGCTAAGTTCATTTGTGTCGATGAGCTTCTCGTCGACACGAATGGGGTCTGGAGTGGGTAGTTAGTGTGTATACGACCTTCTCTAATAAGTGAATTTGATCCCATTAGTGTTAAATTATCTGCAATGGATGGTGCCTCCTTATTTGGGGGGCTTGACTGCACTTTGGTGGCACTAATGTTTGCCTTAGGCGTGCGCCGTCTCATATGAGTGGAGCATCAACCGTCTCGAATAAATAAAAAAGGGCAGCCCGGTGCATTAAACTACCAATATACGCAGGGTCCCTGGAAGAGCCAGATCACCATAAGGGCCTATCGTAGAGCCAGACCACCACAAGGGCCTATCGTAGGCGCTTATGTTGAGAGGGAATACTGTAATGGATGTTAAAGCAAACAGAAAAAGCCTTTAGAGGAGGATGGTTCCAATTACCATAGTGGTGATATTGCTGTGAGACATTCAGATGGTTTAAGGATCGGTTGAAGGACATTATAATATCAGGACGCAGAAAACATTATTAGCTGAAGTGGAGAGAGTCACACACAATCACCACACGCCTTGAAGCAGCAGTAGTTAAAACATGTATAAGAAGCCAAAACACAGAAATGCCTCGATAGCTTTACTAGAAAAGTAGGAAGGACAAATTATCTAAAAAAAAATTATTACTGTGGTAAAAAGTAAGAATACAAATCAGGTATGTTTCAAATTGAACATAGTGAAACAACCCAAAGTTGTTTGCATGAGAGCTACATCTAAATAGAAGCTGTCAAATTCCCTGGGGCAACAGCAGTTGCTGAGTTATTTTAGTTCTGTAATCCCACGCCCAATGTAACGATACCAACCCAATTACAGATGTCACGTAAAGTTAGTAAAAACTATACATGCCGTTCCAATTATTGGGTCTGCGCAAGAAGAAAATGAGCAGGCTCACATTTTGCTACGTAACCAAGTTTAGATGTACTGTACTTTCTATGTACCCCTGTTAGTTTCCCTGTCGCTGCCTTTTGGTGGAATCCCGCAATCAATCTTGAACACTCCCTATAAAAGCAAGGAACAAAAAATTGTTAAATTAGAAAAATCTTGAGAAATTTGACAAACTACATCAAACAATGTAGAGGTTGTAAGGTACACTCACATAAGTTGATCTTCCGAGTATTTTGTGTGAAGCTCGCACGTCTTACTCCATTGATTAACACCATAAAGTGTACACTGAGCTGTATAGATTGCAGCAGCAGCGATAAACGATGGTGGGAATTTAAGCATTTCATATTCCACGAGGCAAAGCTCGATCAAGAAGAACGAAAGTAGCTCAAGCTGTAAACAGGAGTACAGAGTTAGTGAATGTAACAGCCTCTAGAGTGTAAAAAATCAAGAATATTAAGCCTCCTCTATCTCAAACCTTTCTATCCGATTGAGCAGCTTTGAGAAATCTTCTGATAAAAACATATGGAGTTGGAACTGACATATTAAACTGCAGCGTATTGAGCATCAATTTTTCCTGCAGGAAAATGATGGACATTTTTAATAAGAATTTGAAAGCAGATAAAATGCAGGAATAGTTAATATCGACAGAAAGTCGCTTATAGCTACCATTTCAAGAACCTCCTTCCTTGTGTATGCTTTATCCGAAATGACCACCAAATCATCCACCACAGGGAGAGAAACTTCCTCATATTTGCACGCTAGTAACATGGCGACAAGACCAACAAGCTGCAGCTTCTTTCTCACAACGGATTGTTTCTCCAAAAATCTATCTATCAAATTAACAGTTAGGAATAATGTCTCTTCCCTTAGATCAAACTTGTGGTGTACCTGTTTCATTTAAAATAAGCAATTATTAAAACTATGCACTCTCCTGATTACTTCAATTGGGATTAGGAATTTAAGTACCTCAATGAGCCAGTCGATTAGTATAGATCTCATCCTCTCGTTGATATCAAACTGTTGTCCTATATAGTCCGGCGAGATACGGCTGCAGCCCTGAATATAGTAACAGTTATTTAGTCACATGAAAAGGCATGTAATTGTTGTGGAACTCTATAAATCAAGATGCTACTTTGATCAAATATGTGCATCAGAATTCTTAGGAAGCTTCAATTCTTTAAACTTAAAAGACTGCAAGTAGTTTTGACCAGAATTGCACTGGTTCTGTCCATCGAAAAAATCAAAAACTGTTGTCCTGTTTTTATCCTATATGCACATTGTAATTTTTCGACGAAGGGAATTCAATTGAACCCCTTTCAGATATTGTGGATCCGCGCCTGACAATATACAAAATTCACCTATTTTACTTAATGAGGAACAAATATTGTGGATCGGCGCCTGACAGTATACCAAATTCACCTATGTTATTTAATGAGGAAATTACTACTTTGATCTGAGCACTGAGTTTTGTTCAGCTGGGCTAACCTCCATTTTTGAGTAGTAAGCATACAGATCTTCCACATAGTCAACAACTGCGAGCGTATTCTTCGTATCATTACTGTCAATATCTATCACACTCTCCTCAAATATATCCTCCATCTCAATCTCCTGAAGAAAAAAGAATTATGAACTTATCTGTTTAAAATTCCAAGATCTCTAAATATAGTAGATTGCTACATTTTCCAAAATTCAGCTGAAAATTCTCTTACCATTTGAGTTTGTTCCAAAGACATTGGAACTGGTTGGTCTTTTGCTGCTGCCTCATATTCTTCCACATCTACTATAGCTACATCCTCATATACACTTAAACCTTCAGCTGCTATTTTTGGTTTCTTGTTTTCCTATTAAACATTTATGTAAATATGTGAACTACATGAACGCAGTGAACTTCAACAAGTGGGGTACCCTCAGCAAAATCCAATAAAGAGAGTGTCCATTTTTTTTTTTTTTGCTCCATGAGATTATGAGTTGTACCTCGGGATAATGCTGCTTTGAGTTAGCAATTTGTGCAGCAAATTTCCTACATTTCAAGAATTTATATTTACATGTCAAATTTCAAGAAAATAGTTCTAAATAAATGAAACAAAAAGTTTGAAAATTTGACTATGTATCTAACCTTGTGATAGGTCTATGAGCTGGAACAGGAGGATTCTTGTTACAGATCCCATTAGTACTGAGATCAAGAAAATTACACAAATCAGCTAATAATAACAAAACTAGAAAACCCCCAAAAAAATGTCAAAAGATTATGAGAAAAATAAATAAAGATTAGAGTTGGGAATTTACTTAGATAATCCTCTCTTATTAACAACACAAGGGTATGGCTTAGCTCCAACAAAATTCTGATTAATCACACTTAATGCTCTTCTGTTGTTCCTTGTCTCCACTCCAAACTTTCTGTAACCCAATTCTGCCCCACCTAAAAAATTTCAAAAATCCATCTTCAGAAAATTGGTAATAATAATCTTTAGCTGATTTTAACCTCTTAAAACCCAAAAAGATGAAAGGAAAAAAAAAGATTAATAGAGCCACATTTTCAAAATTAAATCTTTTCAAAAACCCATCTTCAAGAAATTGGTAATACTAATATATTTTCTGATTTTAACCTCTTAAAACCCAAAAAAAATTAGAAAAAAAAATACCAATAGAGCTACATTTTAAAAATCAAAACTTTTCAAAAACCCATCATCAAGAAATTGGTATATCACTAAATTTAAGCTCAAAAATTTGAAAAAAATGACTATTTTGAGCTACATTACCTTTCACATTTCTGGGTTTAATCATGGTAGGATTGTTCTCATTAGATACACCCATTATTCTTTTTCTTGGTATTTTCTTAAAGAATCAATCACAAACCAAAAATAAAGAAGTCTTTTTTCTTCAGTACTAAACTTATAAAAAGCTCTCAGAAAACTGAGAGCAATTAAAATAACCAAGAACCAATTAATGAAGAAGAGAGTGGAGATGGGATTGAGAGAAAAAACAATTTAATGAGTATTAAGGTGGAATAGAGAGGTTTTTATTTAAATGAAACGGCTAGGAAGTGGGAAAAAAAAAGGCCGTTAGATTCAGAGCGTGTGAACTAACATTTTATTACTACTGTATATGATATGGTCATAACGGTCACATTGGTTTGGACTTTTTGCATGTGAGGGTAAGGAGACGTTGCTTTCAAATGAATTTAATTGTTTTTTGTTTTATAGTTTAATTCAATGAATAGATAGATGATTGGGTTGGGTTTTGCACTTTTAGTTTAAAGTTGGAGGTCATAGTCAATTGTTTCATTGAGATATGCGCTCTTGCTCACTTTTGAGTTTTTGGTAATAGTTTAAACGGAAATATTCAAATATGGCATTGTACTATATGAAATTGAGTATATTTATCGTTTGTTTATACTTTAGCACATATATGTTATTATCGTCGTATAGTTGATTCATATATGTCCTTATACTATACGAAATTAAGCATACTTATTCTTCGTTAAGACTTTAGTCCATATATGCCGTTTTTCGAGACAAAATCCATCCATACTAATTAGCTCTTTCGTTATTGTATTAAAATGGATTGCAAACACTATTTTCTTTTTATTACTAGTATTTTTTTCTTTACCTTTCTTTTCAATTTTTATTTTTATTTTTATTTTTACTTTTTCTTTCTCCCATATCTGATTTCTTCCATTATTGTTGTCTTCTCCATTTTCATCACCAATTTAACCTGACATAACACATAAATTCCTGCTAGTTTTACTATCAAAAACCCCACATGTTCTTCTGAACTGAATAAGATAAAAATTATGGAGAAATTTTGTGTTAACTTGGGTGAAGGGAGTATATGGTTATTCAACTTTTGAAGGTGTCGTTCACTGTGGAGCTTCAGATTCGAAGGAAATAAGGCCTTCAAAATCTGAATGACATATACTCCCTTTACCCAATTTATACCACCGAAAAAATTTCTCCGATAATTTTTATCTCATTCAGGTTAGAAGATTTTGATAGTAAAATTACATGAATTTATGAGTTTTGTCAAGTGAATTTGATGACGAAAATGGAGAAGGCATCAACAATGGAGAAAATGGGATATGGGAGAAAGAAAGAGTTAAAAAATAAAAAATAAAAAAGAAGAAAGAAAAGAGAAAAGAGAAAGATAAAGAAAAAAAAGTAATAAAAAGGAAATAGTGTTTGTAATGTACTTTAGTACAATTAACGAAAGAACTAATTAGTTTGGGTGGACTCTGTTTCAAAAAAGGACATATATGAATATCTGACATCAAGGGCATATATGGGCTAAAGTATTAATAAAGAATAAATGTGCTCATTTCGTATAGTACAAGGATATATATGGACCAACTATGCGACTGTAAGGGTACATATATGCTAAAGTATTAACAAAGGGCAAATGTGCTCAATTTCGTATATTACGGAGGCATATTTGGACCTTTTTCGTAGTTTAAAAGGGTAGCGCACTAAGTTTTCGCTATGCGGAATTATAAAAGTCTATTGTACACAGTCTTTATCATGTATATCTGTAAAAGATATTTTCTGAATAATAACTTTACCAATTATGTCAAGGTTTATTTGATAAGATTAGTGTGGTTATTTTTGTTATACTCTGTTATTTTACCCTATTTAATATTTTTGTGTACTAATGCTATAAAGAATATTCTACGTCAGGTTAACATTGACTTATAATAGAATCAGGAACCAAAATGTTAGCAAATTTTCACTCAAGCAATAAAATTTAAAAAAAAAAGAGTTAAAACTATGTATGACGCATCTAAAACATGTAATATATGTTCTATATTCAGTACATGCAACCATAACAATTCACTACATAATACATCAATTATATGCAGCATGTATCAAGCCTTTCATTGAAGTCACGAAGAAAAGAAATGTGATGACCCAAAAAGTCATCACTTGTTTTTAAAATGAATTCTTGTTTCGAGGCCCTAATATCCCCTTTTATCTTTATCTCGATTTGCGTGGACAGTCCGGGCGTGTAATCAGAAAGTTGTTATGTGAAAAATGTCACGTCCTTAGTTGTTAACTAAGTACACGTGAGGCACTTGATAACTCGTTCACGATCTTGCACAACTTGCTCACGTTCTTGCTATGCCAAGTCGGCCTTACTACACTCAAGATTGCTAAGAGAATGGAAGAAAGAACACAAGAGAATTGTTAAAGGAAGCTTTGTAGTAAAGGGAACTTGAATTGTTTTCTTGGTTGATGAATTACAAATGAATGCCCCCTATTTATACTAATCACATAGGGGCTAGTATGTAAATAATAATTATTCTACAAGTCCTTTCATATTTACAAATAAGTCCATTCTCTAGAATACTCTACAAGCCTAGAAGATTCCAATGACTTTCCTAGCGAATTCATAAAGATCTAGGTTCTTCCTAAGGAAATGTCCATACTTCTCTAGAATCTTCTCGCAAATGCTAGCCTTTTTCTTTTGTAAGCTTTCACACGGCATTAATATATTCCAAATGGTGCCTATGTTGCGATGACCGCAGTGCAATGCTGCTGCATAAACTCTTGGATCTTATCTTTGAATTGCCACAAATCCTCATATCGCTCCCACGTGACCTCCTCCGGTGATTGCCCTTTCCAATGGACGAGGAACATAGCGGTCGCTTTTTGCCCTTGTTTTCGCCTGGCTTGGTAATCAATAATAGCCTCAATCTCCCGATCATGCGAGGCGGTGATAGTCATTGGCGCTCGACTTGATTGGCCCATACTCGGATCATCCTTATCTTCATGATATGGCTTAAGCATGCTCGCATTGAAAACCGGGTAGATCTTAAGATACGATGGCATGTCAAGCTTGTATAAGATCTTTCCTCTCTTGCCGACGACTCTTAAATGGCCCCTCATACTTGCGAATCAAATTTTGATACATGCCCCGTAGTGCCTTGGATTGCCTTGGGTTAAATTTTACCATGACCATGTCACCAACTCTATAGTCTGTGGGACGCCGCTTACGGTCCGCAAACTTCTTCATCTTCTTAGCTGACCTATCCAAGTAGGACTTAGCAGTGTCGAGCTGCTCTTCCATCCTTTGGCCATATGATAAGCTCCTAAACTCTTTCCCTCAAAGGTGGCTGGTAATGAATGTAGAGTTTGTGGTTGTTGGCTTGTGGCTAGCTCAAATGGTGTTCGCCCCGTGGACTCACTCCGCTGTAAGTTATAAGAGAATTGGGCGATGTCTAGGAGCCTTGCCCAATCTTTCTGATGCGCACTTACATAATGCCTCAAGTAGCATTCTAGTAAGGCATTGACCCGTTCCGTTTGTCCATCCGTCCGTGGGTGGAAACTAGTAAAAAAATGCAGTTCCTTGCCTAGTATATCGAACAACTCTCTCCAAAAGTTCTCAGTGAAGCGGGGGTCTCGATCACTGATGATATGCCTTGGTAAGCCCCAATACTTCACCACGTTCTTAAAGAATGGCTTGGCGGCTTCCTTAGTTGTGCAACCCGGTGAGGCAGGCATGAAGGTAGCATATTTCAAAAATCTATCCACGACCACCATAATAGTACCATAACCATCGGACTTCGGTAGGCAAGTGATAAAGTCCATAGTCACGCTCTCCCATGGACGCTCTACAACCGGTAATGGCTCCAAAAGTCCTCCGGGTTGTTTTTGTTCAACCTTGTCCTGTTGACAGACAAGACAAGTATGCACATAGCACTCTATGTCATCTTGCATGCGTGGCCAATAGTAGACTGACTCAACCAAGGCCCTAGTGTGACATTGGCCTGGATGACTCTCCCTTATGATCCGCCGTCTGATGTCTCCAAACTTAGGCACGTAGACCCGCCGACCCGTGGTAAGTAATAGGACGTTTTCAACCTAAAAATGTCTCGTCTTGCCCTGATTGGCTAACTCGATAAGTTGTTTGGCTACTGGATCATGTTGCATGCCTTCTTTTATAGCCTCATGAATGTCCCAAGTTGCTGAAGTGATGGCAGCAAGCTCGGCTTTCCTGGCTCAAGGCATCAGCTATAACATTACCTTTGCCCGGCTTGTACTCTAGCACATAATCAAACTCGGCGAAGAATTCTTGCCACCTAACCTGTTTTGGTGTGAGCTTCTTCTGCGTCTGAAAGTAGCTAGTAGCCACATTGCCGGTCTTGACCACGAACCTCAACCCGGGCAAATAATGTCTCCATGTATGAAGGCAATGCACAATTGCAGTCATTTCCTTCTCTTGCACCGTGTAACGTCGCTCTGTCTTATTTAACTTGCGGCTCTCAAATGCTATGGGATGCTTATCCTGTATAAGGACACCCCCAATAGCGAAGTCTGAGGCATCTGTGTGCACCTCAAATGTCTTGGCAAAGTCAGGTAATGCCAAGACTGGCTCCTCTGTTACCGCTGCCTTAAGGCCTTCAAACGCCTTTTGACATTGCCCCGTCCAAACCCACAGATTGTTCTTCTTTAGCAACTCCGTCAATGGGGCGGCCTTTGCTGAGTAGCCACTGATGAACCGACGATAGTAGTTAACAAGGCCAAGAAAGGATCTCAACTCAGTTACCTTTGTAGGTGTCCCGTGTCACGACCCAAACCCTGGTCGTGATGGCGCCCAACACAATGCTAGGCAAGCCCGACCATATTATCCCTTAACCCAGCCAGTTATTAATCAAATTAAACTTAAACAGTAAATGATCATATCAGATGATAACCGAAACGTAAAACATACAAAATACGGTCCCAAACATATCGTGGTGTCATGAGACTGAGCCTCTACAGAATAGCATCCTAATACAATCAAGTCTAGGCAAGTAGGAAGCCAACAAGATGATAAAGAAGGAGAAACAAGCTCTGCGGACGCTGGCAGCTACCTCGTAATCTCCGCAAGAGTAGACAAAGATCAGCAGCTACAATATCTCAACTGCTCTCGGGCACCTATGGATCTGCACAGAAAGTGCAGGGGAGTGGGGTGAGTATATTTCAACTCAGTGAGTAACAATAATAAATAATAACTGAAGGTAAGAAATCCTGTGCTATCACTTAGCAGTTCTAAGGCAACCCTCACAGGTACGTCATCACTATAGTAAGTACTCTGATCTCCAGTCCACATATATCTCTACAAGATCCCACACTGATCAAACCCTCACTCGTACCCCTACGGTGTACGGCCATCTCAACATATAAAGACGCATACCTACGTCTATAATGTATAAGTTTTTAAGTAGATAATAGGATATGATTAAGTATAACGCTGCGGCGTGCAGCCCGCTCCAATACATATACCGCTGCGGCGCGCAGCCCGCTCCATTTAACGTCGACGGCGCTCACTGGGGGTGTATACGGACTTCGGAGGGGCTCCCTAGGCCCAAGCACTATAATACTGCGGCGTGCAGCACGATCCACACAAATATTACTGCGGCGTGCAGTCCGATCCAATATATATATGTATATATCTCTATACTGCTGCGGCGTGCAGCCCGATCCCATAATATACACCAGTGCTCACTGAGAATGTGTGCAGACTCGGACTCCGAAGGGGCTCCTACAGCCCAAGCGCAATAATACTGCGGCGTGCAGTCCGTCCCACATGTATATTACATGTATATTACATGTATATTACTGCGGCGTGCAGTCCGATCCAATATATATACTGCTGCGGCGTGCAGCCCGATCCAGTATAGGTATATATATATAATATCTTGTAACGGTCCTCGACCCTATCCCAGTCAATATGTGCTTGGCCTCTCAGGCCCAATATAATATATCACAGTGGGTCCTAGACCCTGTCTCAGTCAATATAGACTTGGCCTTTCAGGCCCACTCAGCTAGAACAGGGAATTCCACCCTAGATAATCTCTCTCAATGTACACATCTAGTACGGGCTCATATTATGCTATACAGCTAGAGCTACGGCTGAGTGTATGTTTCCAATCATGATATAAGGGTCACCTAGCTCTATAGGTTCCCTAATACTCTACAGGTCGGCACAAGGCCCCAAACATGGCTATTAGCCCAATTGTACAGTTATAGTCTCAGTAACAGTCATACAACACAGTATTCTATTAGCCGGGAAGGACTAAGTCCGAACCCCTAATCACAATGTCACCACGCCCGTTATAGAACGCGCGTCTCATCTCAATATAGCACTGTGAAGTGCTAGTACGGGGTTTCAAACCCTCAGTACATTATTTACTACTACCACTCACCTCGAACCGGTAGAAGCTTCAATCCGCCTTGCGCTTGCCTCGCAAATCAATCTCCTCGGGTGCCAAATCTGCTCAAAATCATAGAGAATGCATCAATATACGCTAATTTCACGAAATTCATTCGAAATAACCCAATTTATATCAAAACGCACAAGTTGTCAAAACCCGACTTTTGGTACACTTGTCGAAAAATTACAAAAATCACATTTTCGGAATCCTCGTCTCGATACGAGTCTAGGCATATAAAATTTACCAAAATCGGACTCCATTTGCCCACTCAAATCAGTGTTTTTCTTTAAGTTAGGCCTAGGGCTCAAACCCACCTTTAATCTTCCATTTGCAGGGATTTAACCAAGGATTTCATGTTAAAATGATGTAATTAAGCCACAAAACTTACCTCCAACGATAACCCGATGTTCTCCCAGCAATAACTCGCCCAAATCGCCCAATTCGCCTTCAAGAACCGAGCCCCAAATGTTTTGCAACTTATGAAATTTTAACCCTTCTGTTATTTTTAACACAGGCGCGATTTCCGCTTCTGCGGACCAAAAATCCGCCTCTGCGAAGCCGCCTCTGCGACCAAATGGTCGCTTCTGCGGAAATACTCCTAGCCGCCCGGCTTCGCTCGCGGCTCGGGTCTCGCTCCTGCGAGACCGCTCCCGCGAAACCCCTTCCGCTCCTGCGAGCCTTACCGCCTCGCGCATCGAGTCCGCTCGCCGCGACTCGCCTAGGCGACAAGTATTCCGCTTCTGCGGATTATCCCCTAACGAGCCCAGACCGCTTCTGCGGTCTTTCCTTCCGCACCTGCGGTGCCGCCCATGCGGACCAGGATCCGCCTCAGCGAACCCCAGCGCTTCTGCGCTCGTTTTCCGCTTCTGCGGGCTCGCTCCTGCGCCCCCATTTCCGCAGGAGCGAAAACAACAGAACCAGAACTCTTCAAACCTGCAATTTCCATGTTTTTCTCCCGATTAACCATCCGAAAACACCCCGAGGCCCCCGGGACCTCATTCAAACACACCAACACATCTTATTACCTTATTCGAACTTGTTCCAATCCTCAAAACACGTCTAATAACATCAAAACTCATAATTCACATCGAATTCAAGCCTAAATTCCTTAAAACATTCCGAATTACACAATCAATCAAAAACCCGACTAAACGACGTCCGAATGACCTGAAATTTTGCGGGCACATCCAAAATCACCTAACGGAGCTACTGCAACTGTCGGAATTCCATTCCGACCCCGGATCAAAATCTCACCTACCGTTCGGATTTCGCCAAAATTCAACCTTAGCCAATTCAAGCCTAAAACTACACCGGACCTCCGAATTCAATTCCGATTGTTCTCCTAAGTCATAAATGATCCCCCGAAACTAGTCGAATCATCAGAATCCGGTTCCGAGCATTCTAACTCAATAGTCAACTCTTTGTTGACTTTCCATATTCAAGTTTTCTTCAAAAAGGTTATATGCCTCATTTTCATTTCAATTCACTCCTAACTTCCCCGATAGACTCTAATACTGATATAAAATCATGAATTATGTAATTATAACACAACGGGGTGGTAATTCCCATGACGACGGGCCGGGTCGTCACATTCTCCCCCTCTTAAGCAAACGCTCGTCCTCGAGCGGGTCAAGAAACATACCTGAAGTCTCAAATAGCTGAGGGTATCTGCTCCGCATCTCCTGCTCAACCTCCTAAGTAGC
The DNA here is from genome assembly GCA_032618575.1 of Nicotiana noctiflora. Classification (NCBI taxonomy): domain Eukaryota; kingdom Viridiplantae; phylum Streptophyta; class Magnoliopsida; order Solanales; family Solanaceae; genus Nicotiana; species Nicotiana noctiflora. The sequence goes on from JASVEL010003491.1 coordinate 86,952, forward strand.
CTCCTCTACGGGTCGACCTCTCCACTGAACCTTGACTGATGCAATCTCCTTCGACCTCAACTTCCTTAGTTGGCGACCCAAAATAGCAATAGGCTCCACATCATAGGATAGATCACCATCAAGTTGAATGGTACTGAAGTCTAATACATGGGATGGATCTCCGATGTACTTCCGGAGCATAGACACATGGAATACTGGATGAACGCTGGATAAGCTGGGTGGCAAGGCTAACTCATATGCCACCTCTCCAACTCTCCCGAGTATCTCAAAAGGACCAATGTACCTGGGACTCAACTTCCCTTTCCTCCCGAACCTCACGACACCCTTCATGGGTGAAACCTTCAGCAATACTCTATCACCAACCATGAAAGACAACTCTCGAACCCTACGGTCCTGCATAACTCTTCCCTCTCCTGGATCAACTTTGCTCTATCCAGAGCATCCTGAACTAACTCAGTCCCTATCAATCGATCCTCACCAGGCTCAAACCATCCGACGGGAGATCTACACCGTCTGCCATACAATGCCTCGTACGGGGCCATCTGAATACTCGACTGGTAGTTGTTGTTGTAGGCAAACTCAGCAAGTGGTAAGAATTCATCCCACGAACCACCAAAGTCAATCACACATGCTCGCAACATATCCTCCAGGATCTGAATAGTGCGCTCAGACTGTCCGTCTGTCTGGGGGTGAAATGCTGTACTCAACTCAACCCTCGTACCCATCTCTCGCTGAAATGCTCTCCAAAATTGAGAAGTGAACTGAGTGCCTCTATCAGATATAATAGACACCGGGACCCCATGCAACCTGACAATCTCCCGAATAAAGATCGATGCCAACCGCTCCGATGAGTAAGTAGTACTAACTGGGATGAAATGTGCGGACTTAGTCAGCCGATCAACAATCACCCATACAGAATCAAACTTCCTCGCTGTCCGAGGGAGCCCAATAACAAAATCCATGGTGATCCTCTCCCATTTCCACTCGGGAATAACCATACGCTGAAGAACACCGACGGGTCTTTGATGCTCATATTTGACCTGCTGGCAATTGAGGCACTTAGCTACATGCCTAACAATATCCATCTTCATTCTTCTCCACCAGTAGTGCTGTCTCAAGTCTTGGTACATCTTTGCGGCACCTGGGTGAATAGAGTACCGCGAACTGTGTGCCTCCTCAAGTATCAACTCCCGCAAACCATCAACATTGGGCACACATATACGGCCCTGCATCCTCAAAACACCATCACTATCGATAGTCACATCTCTAACATCATTATGCTGCACTCTGTCCTTAAGGACAAGCAAATGTGGGTCATCATACTGTCGCTCTCTGATGCGATCATATAAGGAAGATCGAGAAACAACACAAGCCAACACCCGACTCGGCTCCGAAATATCTAATCTCACTAGCCGATTGGCTGGGGCCTGAACATCATAAGCAAATGGCCTCTCCCCAACTGGGATGAAAGCTAAGCTGCCCATGCTAACCGCCTTCCAACTCAAGGCATCGGCCACCACATTGGCCTTCCCGGATGATACAAAATAGTGATATCATAGTCCTTAAGCAACTCCAACCACCTCCGCTGTCTCAAATTAAGGTCCTTCTGTCTGAATAAGTGCTGAAGGCTGCGATGATCCGTGTACACCTCGCAGGAGACACCGTACAGGTAATGCCTCCAAATCTTCAAAGCATGAACTATGGCTGCTAGCTCCAAATCATGAACAGGGTAGTTCTTCTCGTGGGGCTTCAACTGACGAGAAGCATAAGCAATGACCCTACCCTCCTGCATCAACACACAACCAATGCCAACTCCTGAGGCATCACAATATACAGTATAAGAATCTGAAGGTGTCGATAGAATCAAGACTGGTGCTGTGGTCAGTGCTGTCTTGAGCTTCTGAAAGCTCTCCTCGCACTCCTCGGACCATAAGAAAGGAACACCCTTTCTGAGTCAATCTAGTCAAGGGTGAAGCAATAGAAGAGAACCCCTGGACGAATCGGCGATAATACCCTGCCAATCCCAGAAAGCTACGGATCTCAGTAACTGAGGTCGGTCTGGGCCAACTCTGCACTGCCTCGACCTTCCTCGGATCTACCCGAATACCATCACAGGACACCACGTGCCCTAAGAATGCCACGGACTCAAGCCAGAACTCACATTTGGAGAACTTGGCATACAGCTTCTCCTCTCTCAATCTCTGCAACACAATACTCAAGTGCCGAGCATGCTCCTCCTGGCTACGAGAGTAGACTAGTATGTCATCAATGAATACGATCACAAATGAATCAAGATACGGCTTGAATACACTGTTCATCAGATGCATAAATGTTGCTGGGGCGTTGGTCAGCCCAAAAGACATCACAAGGAACTCATAGTGACCATATCCGGTCCGGAATGCAGTCTTCATAATGTCAGACTCTCTAATCTTCAGCTGATGGTAGCCTGAACGAAGATCAATCTTCGAGAACACCCTAGCTCCCTGGAGCTGATCAAATAAATCATCAATACGAGGAAGAGGATACTTATTCTTCACTGTTACTTTGTTTAGCTGCCTATAGTCAATACACATCCTCATAGATCCGTCCTTCTTCTTAACAAACAAGACCGGTGCACCCCACGGCGACACACTCGGCCGAATGAACCCCTTATCTAGGAGTTCCTGGAGCTGCTCCTTCAATTCCTTCAACTCAGCTGGTGCCATCCGATACGGAGGAATAGAAATAGGCTGAGTGCCCGGCACCAAATCGATACCAAAATCAATATCCCTGTCCGGCGGCATGCCCGGCAGGTCTGAGGGAAACACATCAGGAAAGTCTCGCACAATGGGAACAGAATCAATACTGGGAGTCCGGGCCTCGACCTCCCGCACAAATGCTAAATAAGAGAGACATCCCTTCCCAACCATTCGTTGGGCCTTGAGGAAAGATATTACCCTGCTAGGTACATACTCAGTCGTGCCTCGCCACTCGATCCTCCGAATGCCCGGCATAGCCAAAGTGACTGTCTTAGCATGACAGTCCAGAATAGCATGACATGGAGATAGCCAGTCCATGCCCAATATAACATCAAAATCAATCATGCTGAGAAGCAACAGGTCTACTCGGGTCTCCGGACCTCCAATAGTGACCAAACAGGACCGGTATACGTGGTCCACAACAATAGTATCCCCTACCGGGGTAGATACATGCACTGGCAACTCAAGACTCCCTCGGGTCGTGCCCAAATGAGGAGCAAAATATGTAGACACATAAGAATAAGTAGAACCGAGATTAAATAATGCAGAGGCATCTTTGTGGAAAACTAAGACAACACATGTAATCACAGCATCTGAAGCAATAAAATCGTATCTAGTTGGAAGTGCATAGAAATGGGCCTGACCACCACCTAACCAGCATCCCCCTCTTAGGTGACCCCTAGATGTCTGACCTTCATCTCGAGCTTACTGAACGGGTGGGGAAGCAACTGGTGCTAAATCTGAAGGCTGACTCCTCTACTGGGATGACCCTCCCGTAAAACGAGGACACTCCCTAAGGTGGTGCCCAAACTCTCCTCACTCGTAGCAACTCCCCTGTGCTGGGGACTGAGACTGAAATGGACCCCTGGCGTTGGAGTGGCCAGCTGATGAACTAGGCCGAGATGAACCCTGAGCAGATGGGGCATGTGAAGAACTCTGAGATGGCATGGCACTGAGAGATGGCTGGCTCTGGTGCGAACCCTGATAACCCTGCCCAGAAGACCATCTGCGACGATCGGAGCGACTCGACTGCAAAGATCTGAAAGAACGACCTCGGCTCTACTGAATCTGGCCTCTAGTCTGAGTGCCACTAGAACTAGCCGCTCCTCGAGGCCTCTTGGCCTCCCTCTCATCCCGCTCCCTACGACGATCTGTCTCTATGTCGCGAGCAATATCCACAGCATCCTCAAATGTACGACTCAAAACCCTCTCCCGAGTCATCAGAATACGAATGGGATAAATGAGGCCGTCCACGAAGCGCCCAATCCTCTCTCTGTCGGAATGAACCAACCACGGTGCATATCCGGACAACTCTGTAAACCTGATCTCATACTCTGACACTGACATGTCCCCCTGACAGAGACCCTCAAACTGCCTACGCATCTCCTCTCTCTGAGATCGAGGCACCCATTTCTCCAAGAACATAGTGGAGAACTCGGGCCATGATAGTGGTGCTGCTCCGGCTGGCCTGCGGCGCTCATAAGCCTCCCACCAAGCGAAGGCTGGCCCTTGAAACTGAAAGGTAGTGAAAGATACCCCACTAGACTCCAAGATCCCTGCCGTACAAAGCATCTGACGGCACTTGTCTAGAAAACCTTGGGTATCCTCGCCCGGAGTACCAGTGAACACTAGAGGAGATAGTCTAGTGAACCTCTCAAGACGACATTGCTCATCGTCCGTCATAGCTGGGACCCTGTCCCCCTGAACCTGATCTGCTGGCTGAGCCGGAACCACAGGCTGAACTGGAGAAGCCTCTGGTGCCTGTATGCCCTGCACTGCTAGCTTTGGAGTGCGTACTGCGGGGGTCTGATGACCACCCCCGATCCCTGATGCAGCTGCCGCTGTAGTAACTCAAACCGCCTGTGCTAGGCCAGTGCAGACTGCTAGTATCTGAGCCAGGGTCTCCTGTAGACCCGGAATAACAATGGGCATAGTTGGTGCCTGATCTAGTGCTGCTGGCACCTCTGCAACTGGGGGCTGTGGGTCAGTTGGCACTGCCTCAGCTGCCCTAACTCCGCCACGACCACGGCCGCATCCTCGGCCTCTAGCGGTGGTAGTGGTGGTCGTCCTCCACGTCCGGATGATCGAGTTCTCGCCATCTGCGAGAGAATAGAATGTCAAAGTTCGGTTCAAGTCAAAAGTAATCGCACGACAAGAATTCCAAGAATTGAAACTTTTCCTAAAAAGGTTTGCGGCCTCCCGAGGATAAGTACAGGCGTCCCCGCACCGATCCACGAGACTCTACCAACCGGCTCATGACTCGCGAGACCTGTTAACCTAGGCTCTAATACCAACTTGTCACGACCCAAACCCCGGTCGTGATGGCGCCCAACACAATGCTAGGCAAGCCCGACCATATTATCTCTTAACCCAGCCAGTTATTAATCAAATTAAACTTAAATAGTAAATGATCATATCAAGTGATAACCGAAACGTAAAACATACAAAATACGGTCCCAAACATATCGTGGTGTCACGAGACTGAGCCTCTACAGAATAGCATCCTAATACAATCAAGTCTAGGCAAATAGGAAATCAACAAGATGATATGGAGGAAGAGATCGGGTCCTGCGGACGCCGGCAGCTACCTCGAAGTCTCCTCGGGATAACAATATTGTAGGAGTTGCGGTAACTCAACTGCCTTCTTGAACACCTGTATCTACACAGAAAGTGCGGGGAGTGGGGTGAGTATATTTCAACTCAGTGAGTAATAATAATAAATAATAACTGAAAGTAAGAACACCTATGCTATCACTTAGCAGTTCTAAGGCAACCCTCACAGGTACGTCATCACTATAGTAAGTACTCTGATCTCCAGTCCACATATATCTCTACAAGATCCCACACTGATCAAACCCTCACTCGTACCCCTACGGTGTACGGCCATCTCAACATATAAAGACGCATACCTACGTCTATAATGTATAAGTTTTTAAGTAGATAATAGGATATGATTAAGTATAACGCTGCGGCGTGCAGCCCGCTCCAATACATATACCGCTGCGGCGCGCAGCCCGCTCCATTTAACGTCGACGGCGCTCACTGGGGGTGTATACGGACTTCGGAGGGGCTCCCTAGGCCCAAGCACTATAATACTGCGGCGTGCAGCACGATCCACACAAATATTACTGCGGCGTGCAGTCCGATCCAATATATATATGTATATATCTCTATACTGCTGCGGCGTGCAGCCCGATCCCATCATATACACCAGTGCTCACTGAGAATGTGTGCAGACTCAGACTCCGAAGGGGCTCCTACAGCCCAAGCGCAATAATACTGCGGCGTGCAGTCCGATCCAATATATATATTACATGTATATTACATGTATATTACTGCGGCGTGCAGTCCGATCCAATATATATACTGCTGCGGCGTGCAGCCCGATCCAGTATAGGTATATATATATATAATACCTCGTAACGGTCCTCGACCCTATCCCAGTCAATATGTGCTTGGCCTCTCAGGCCCAATATAATATATCACAGTGGGTCCTAGACCCTGTCTCAGTCAATATAGACTTGGCCTTGTCACACCTCCCTTTTTTCACCGCACATAACGTATAAATGTAAATGTGTCACTGTTTAATACTACACCCCGAGAAGAGATATAATGATAATCAGTGAAGGAGTTTTTCCACTTTAAGGACAGTCGGAACGGGATCAATTTATTTAATTATTTTCAGAGTCGCCACTTGGGAAAATAATGGTGTCCCAAGTCACCGGTTTAATCCCGAACCGAGGAAATTTATGACTCCGTAATACAATCTGCGAAACTAGAAACCTGGATAAGGAATTCTGTTAACCCGGGAGAAGGTGTTAGGCACTCCCGGGTTCCGTGGTTCTTGCACGGTCGCTCAACTGCAATTTTTGTTTTTATCTGATTTCTTCATATATTTTAACTAGGTGCTTTTAATGTTCCGCCTTTTAATTTTAGAAGAATTGCGACGTCACGAAAACACATTTCGAGTCACACCGCAACCGATACGCCTGTGACTATAATGCATTTCAGTTTCGCCGAGAGTAAGATTTGGGTCACATAAATGCGCACCCGTATTTAGGAAAGTAGTTTTATTAACAAATCGTGCCTAAAGGTTCTATCGTCTTTATTAACTTTGGGAAAGACCGTGAAATTCACTAAACAGTCTTCCCGAGTCTAAGTTTTTACAATTAATTTGAGGGCCCCGCAATTGTGTATTTAGTGCGGCGAGGCTCATCTCACTTTTATTAACAATATAATCCTAAAATGACTACATTTCCTTTTTTTTAGTTTTTATAAATAAAGAAATCTCATAAATAATTTAGAAATTAAAAATGCAATACTTATCTTATTTATGACAAAAAAACTTAATGAAACAGATTTTAATCTATGTTTAAACAAAAAAATTTTTTTTTTTCGAAATTGTTTTATTTATTATTTTATTATTATTATTATTATTTTACAAATACTAAATTTCTTAACTTAATAAAAGAAACTAACTAAAAAATATTAAAGCTTGAATGGTAATATAAAAAAAAACCAATAAAATCATTTATTCAAAATTATCAAAAACTATAATAACATTAAAGCTTGCATGATAATAAAATCATTTATCCCCAATTATTTAAAACTAAGTTTATAAAAAAAACAGAAATCACAAATCAATTGTAATTTTTATTTAAATTCGTTTTTTTAAAAACAACAAAAATACTAATTGATTACATACTTAAAGAAAAAAAATATTTTATTTGCTACATTTGGACAAATATTTTTAAAAAAAAATAGACATTACTTAAATTAAAACTGAAAAATAAAAGTGCAAAACCAACAACTAATGTATGTACAAGCTAAACCACTCTTATAACTAATTTAGACTCATATTTTTTAATTTTTTACTATTTTTGAATTAAACCCTTGATATTACCTATTTACAACTATTTTCCGAAACCAAAATCAACCTTAATTATTTACACCAATATTTTAAGATTTGATGAACTTGAAGAAACCATTCTTGTATTATTGAAAACTCAAATCGTACCTAAATGCCTAATTTACGCAAAATAATTAAAATTCGCATTTTTGTTAAACTTAACTACATATTAACAACTTAGTTTATTAAAGACGATATTAAAGAAGTTCTAATTAATTTGATTAACAAAAGAGTAATTCATTCTTCCTAAACAATTTGAATATTAATAAACGTATTTATAACTATACTATTTAATAACCATTTTTAGAAGTGAATTATTATTGCTACAACAAAGCTTAATTATTTAAAGTTATCACAAAACTTACAGAATATTAATATGGAATTTATTGAAACATAATCTGTAAAAGAAAATAGAAATAGAAACTATTTAAAATTTTAACAAAATTCACATCTTTCCCATGTATTCATCTTATTATTTAAACATGATTAGGTATGTACCTGATATTGGAAATAAAAGAAATACCGGTGATCAACACAGCAATATCACAGCAACAGCAACCTCAAAAATACCCAGTATCCGGATTTAAGCAATAAGAATTAATCACCAGAATTGAACTTCAGAATAAGATTTGTAAAAATGGAAGACTAATTTTTTTTCAGATTTTTTTTTTCGTTTTTGTTTTTGTTTTACTATTTGCTAACACTCTTTAAGAATTTTTTTTTTTTTTTTGATTCTTCTCTCTAAAATGTTTTCTTCTCCCTCATTCCCCCTTCTCAAATGAATACTAATTCTTATATAAGCAAGACCTAAACTTTTTATTTAATTAAAAGTAAACCACTATTAATTAAAAATTAAAAGTAAGACTTCCACTTTCATTTTATTTTAATCAAACTTTAAATTCCACTATGTTATGTTTTATTCTCCACTATACATATTCTATCAATACTTTAATTACCACTATCTTTTGTTTTGTCCCCCACTTTAATTTAACAATAATTAAATAACTAATGGACAAAATAACTTTAATTCAAATAATTGACTATAATTTAATGACTAAAATAACCCCAAAATTATTGAAATTTACTACTATACCCTTATCAGCTATAACCAATTCACCTAAATCAAACAACCAAAATATAGTAAATTTAACCAATTCTTAAACAATTTTAACAACAATTCTAACAATCTTGATGAACAACCAAGAACACCATGATTTTTAACAACAAAAATTTCTAGATTCATAATAGCAACAAACAAGTAACTTCAAATTACTTAAACTTAACATATCAAACAAACTATTTTAATTCTGTAATTAAAATCCGAATTTAGAATTAAGCAAAATAAAGAAACAAATTTAATCTACTAAACTCAATAATCATCTAAAATTCAAATTAAATTTACCAATATCACAACCAAGATTTAGGAAAAATGAAGTATGATAACAACTTAACAAAACACATGATTAAAGTATGAAAAATGAAGAAATAATCAAGAACATGATGAACAACAAGTAAGAAATAAAATCAAATATATACTATATAAATCCGAAAATATACATATATATATATATACAGAAATCTGCCCGGAATATATATAGATATAAATCTGCCCGAAATATATATATATATATATATATATATATTTATATATATAGAACCGGTCTATATGTATACATATATACATAATATACATAGAAAAATGAAATTCCTATATATATATACATAATCATCCGAAAAAATAATAAAAAATAAATAACAAAAGAATCTGTCCGAAAAATAAAATAACAACAACAATAAAAAAACGAAATATATATACATATATACTACCCTAAAGCAATATATATATATATATATATATATATATATATATATATATACGAAAAAATAAGAAAATATATATATTGTCCGAAAAAATAAAAGTAAATAATAAAAATAATGAGAAATATATTCTGCCTGAAAAAATAAAAAAAAATAAAATATACATATATACATATAGTCATATATATTTAATATACCCATGTATACACGTATATACACAGCATATACATGGTATATACACATGCATAATTAGGGTTTTTATTACTTTATTCATACATATATGTATATTTATATACATATATACTATATATACACATATATATACATATATAACATATGTGTACAACTATATACACGTGTATATATATATATATATATGTATATATATACCCTCGCCGGAAAAACCAAAAAGAAAGGAAGATGAAGAAGAAAAGCATGGCTGCCATGGTCGGAGCTGGTCGTCGACTGTTCGACGGGGAAGGGGAGGTTCTCGGTGGTACTGGCGGGCAGGTGAGGGTCTTGTAGACGTCCACGTCGTGGGGATGGAGGTCGTTTGGTTGGTTCGTTTGGACGTGTGACGGGTTTGGTGGTGAGGATGCGAGCTGGCCGCTGCTGTTCGGCCATGGTTATGGTTGGTCGGCGGGGTGTGTGTATGCGGTCATGGGGTCATTTGGTGAGGGAGATAGGCTGGCGGCAGAGATAAGGTGAAGAAGAAGAAAGAAGAAGAGAGGAAATAGTTAAGGTGGAGGCTTTTTTTGTGTTATGTGTTATGTTAGGTTTAGGGTTAGTATGAATAGTATATTAGTATATGGGTTATGGGTTTGGGTCATGGGTTATGGGTCTTGGGTTTGGGTTATATGGTTTTGGGTTGGGTAGAATAGGTTTGGGCCTAAGTTTAAAATTTAAGAATAGGCCCAATTCCGGATTTATCTTCTCTATTTTTTAAATTTTTATTTTTATTTATTATGAAAGAAAATGTTAAGAGTAAATTATAAAAACTCAAAATTATCTTAAAACACTAATAAACTCATAATAATAATTATCACACAAAATTAGACGTCAATTAAAATAAAATCGCACAAATTGGATATTACAGGCTAAAAATGCAAAAATACATATTTTTGTGATTTTATAAAATAAACTTAATTATTACTAGTTATAAACTTGAATTTTATATAAAAATGCAACATATTTTCATATTTTTTATTTATTTAAACAAATAAATATGCACATATAAAATGCAAACAATTCAAGAAAAATAACACAAAATTCACAAATATTGCAAAAAACACAAAACTCTTTTATTTTGAATTTTTTGGGAGTAATTCTCATATAGGGCAAAAATCACGTGCTCACAGCTGCCCCTCTTTGCGCGTAAAGACGAAGAGTTTTTCGTGCAAAGACAAGTGAGCGGATACGAGCGATTTTTGCCCGTTCAGTGTAGTTCTCAACACGTTCGAGGACGAACGTATGTCTAAGTGGGGGAGATTGTAACGACCCAACCGGTCGTTTTGAGATACGGCGCATCATCCAGGAGTTTGAGGCCATGAGCAACTTCATCTCAAGTATATTGACTTGTGTGTATGGTCAGAATTAAAATTCAAGAAGTTTGGAGTCAAATTTAAATGAAAATTCTTATTTCCAAAGCTTAAAAGTGAAGAAATGAACTAGGATTGGAATTTTGAGTATATGACATCGGAATTGAGATTTGAAGGTTCCAACAGGTTCATATGATGATTTCGGACTTGGGCGTATGCCTGGATCGGGTTTTGGATAACCCGGGAGCGTTTTGGCGCATATTATGGAAGATAGCATTTTAGAAGAAATGGCATCAATTTGGCTTAAAATGCATTTTAGTGTTATTTTAATGTCCGTTTGGGATTCCGAGACTGGGAGTAGCTCCGTATGGTTATTCTGGATTTGGGAGCGCGATCGGAAGTGAATTCGGAGGTCCGTGGGTCATTTTGGAGTCGTTTGGCGAAAGATAGAAAATTGAAGGTTTTTGAGAAAATTTGACCGGAAGTGGAAATTTTGATATCGGACTCAAAATGCAAATCTTATGGTTCGGATAGTTTCGTTAGGTGATTTGGGACTTAGGAGTGTGTCCGGAATATTTTTGTGACGACCGATGTAGAATTAAGCTTGAATTGGCAAAGTTAGTATTTTGGCGAATTTCGGTTGATAGGTGAGATTTTGATCCGAGGGTCGGAATGGAATTCCGAAAGTTTCTGTAGCTTCGATATATCATTTTGAACGTGTGTGCAAAATTTGAAGTCAATCGGATGCGATTTGATAGGTTTCGGCATCGGAAATAGAAGTTGGAAACTTCATAGTTCATAAAGTTTGAATCGGGGTGTAATTCATGGTTTTAGAGTTGTTGATGTGGTTTGAGGCCTCGAGCAAGTCCGTAATGTGCTTTGGGGTTGGTTGGTATGATTGATTGGGGTCCCGGGGGCCTCGGGTGTGTTTCGGGTTGTGATCACGCTCTTATTTGATGTTTTAACCTTTGCTTCTTTGAACATAAAGGGGTACCATATTAGGTAAATGATCTCCAAATTCAATTTTGTTTAAACCATTAGATCCGTATCGAAATTACGGTGCCATAGGAAAAAGAATCATCGAATTTGGACATCGTATGAGGAAGTTATGCTTATTTTTGTGTCAGGGAAAAACTGCTGCTTCTGGTATGCTCGCAATTGCGAACTTTTTGTCGCAAATGCGATGCCAATTCGCAATTGCGAACTTTTTGTCGCAAATGCGACCCTTCCCAGCCTCTCTTTGTTCGCAATTGCGAAGAACTTCTTCGTTTTTGCGAGGGTTCGCAATTGCGAACCCTGGATCGCAAATGCGACTTCCGCAGCTTGATTTTAGCTGTGAACCTCGAGTTTTTGCTTCATTTTACCATATTTTGAGCCCTAGGTCCGAGAATGGGCGATTTTGAGAGTGGATTTTCATACCAAATCATTGGGTAAGTTCCTCTAACTAGTTTTCAACCTTTATTTTGTGTTTATACCTTAGATTTAACATCAAAATTCATGAGAATCAAAAGGAGAATTTGGGTTTTAAAGAAAAAAAACCTAGAAATTGGGATTTTTGGATTTTGACCACGATTTTGAGTATGGAATTAAGAGAAATTTATATATTTGAGTTCCTAAGGTCATGGGTAATCTTTATCTTCAAAAAATTTTAGATTCCAAGCTCGTGGGTCCGAGGGCATTTTGGTCATTTTACATAATTTCACGTATTAGCTTAGAATTTATGTGTAGAATAAATTACTTGAATTATTATTTACAATATGCAATTTATTTGGATAGAGTTGCGCCACTCGGAGTCGGATACTCGTGGCAACAGAGTCGTTTCTTAGCGGTTTTGTACCGGAATTGAGGTAAGTGGCTTGTCTAACCTCGTGTGGGGGAACTTTCACCCCTAGGATATTATGTGATAGTTTAAATGCCTTGTACGCGAGGTGATGGGCGTGTACATGCGCTGGTTGTTGTAACACACACTTTACTTGAATTGTCCGATTAGTGATATTCCTGCTCTTAGCTGATAAAAGCGTTACCATTACCCGGTATTACTTAGAAAAGCATGATTAGCTAGGATTCAACATGTTTAATTGCCTAGTTGATTTACTTAAACTCTTGATAAATTGTTGGCACTAATTTTGATGAAGTTGTAATTTAACATATTATATTCTCTCTGTGTGTTTTCTTTATTTGATGTGTTTGTGGATTGCGGGTTCAATTCCCGGAGATCCCAGGGCTGTGGGTTCGATTCCCAGAGACCCGGAGTGATATTGTTTGTGGACTGCGGGTTCGATTCCCGGAGACCCCAGGGCTGTGGGTTCGATTCCCAGAGACCCGGCGTGATATTGGTAGGGACTACGGGTTCGATTCCCGAGATCCCGAGTTATTGGTAGGGACTACGGGTTCGATTCCCGAGATCCTGAGTTATTGGTAGGGACTACGGGTTCGATTCCTGAGTTATTGATTATTTATTGAGATATGGGCTGCGGGTTCGATTCCCGGAGACCCAGAGGTACTGTCAATGGGACTGTGGGTTCGATTCCCACAGGTCCTGGACTTGCCGATTGAGTTTTTATTTAGTTATTTACTTGCTGCTAGCTTACATTGTAGACGGTTGCAGAAATCACTTTACTGTCGTCATTCAGATTCATAATTATTTAAACTGCTTATTATTGTTATCATCATTATATTATTGTTCTCTCAGTAGGGCCATGACCTTCCTCGTCACTACTCCATCGAGGTTAGTCTTGGCACTTACTGAGTACCGCCGTGGTGTACTCATGCTACTCTTCTGCACACTTTTGTTGTGCAGATCCAGGTACATCAGGACAGGCCCATACTAGGTGATATCAGCAGCACACTTGGAGACCTCGAGGTATGATCTGCTACGTCCGCGGATCCGGAGGCCCTCCTTCTATTCTGATAGTTCTAGTAGATGTTTTCCTTCATTTTGTTGTTTTAGATACTCTTTACACATAGAGCCACAATTGTATTTCTTTTAGTCTGTGTTACCGTGGGATTCCGGGTCTTGGTGGTATTTTTATGCGGTGTGTTGACGAGTGTATGTGCCAAGCGGCACGGATTACATTCCTATTTATATCATTTTCCGCTATTTCTTGTTTAAAGTTCATAAACTTGTACATTCCGCAAAGTGTTAGGCTTACCTAGTCGTGGGGACTGGGTGCCGTCATGACATGTTCACGATTGGTGAACTAGGGTCATGACAAGTTGGTATCAGAGCTCTAGGTTCGTAGGAGTCACGGGACACGGACCGGTTACTTAGATTCTCGCTGATCGATACGGAGACGTCTGTATTTATCTACGAGGGGCTATGTAACTGTTTAGGAAACTCTTCAATTCTTTGAATTCCTTATCGTGCGCCATTTATTCAGTTGGAGCCTATGTCATATGTTCTTTTGCATCCACTCGTGTATTGAAATTTCGCACTCGGTATCAAGTATGCGCCAACGGTTGGTGACGCTGCAGAGAGATCTCAAGGAAGTCAAGAATTTACTCAACCATTGTTACCGCGTGTCATCCATATCGATAATGCAATAGAATTGAGAGATCTTCAACTATGCACATGGGGGTGCACTAGGTTCTGACATTCAGTTGATAAGTATGGTCTTGAGAAGGTTTACTTAACTGCCTAATCGTCACAGTAAAGGTAGAATCACAAGGTGGATGTAGATCTAAAGATAGTTAGTGGTAATAAAGACTATATGGTTCATATGAGATATCTATTTAGCGAAGAATTCAGCCAGCAGAGATACCGGGGGAAATGAGTTTAACTGTCTTAAGAAGGACATGTACCAAACCAATGTCTTGGGTTGTCTTATGATGAAGACGTACATATGATAAAGGCTATTATCGTGGATTAGCAAGATGTATCTTTAAGGCTTCGTGCTAACTAAAAGGATTTCACTATCAACGACCAAATTATGGGTCATGTATCATATCAGATTTGGCTCGCACTGTATTTAGGTGCTATTCAAAAAGTTCTTTGAAACTTGTGGAAGAGTAAGAGTTGAGACTCGTATGGTATGACGTTGGGACTTTTGATGTTCCTGTGTCCATAATAATTCTACATTTCATTATCGGCAGGGAAGACTTCGGCGAAGGCTACATGGTGCTTCGTAGGTGTGAGAATCACAGTATGTCTTAAGCTGTCGTGGTAAAGAATGCTCGATACATAGAGCGGGAATATGCTTGGTTGTATTGGGATGAGTTCATACCCTATGGTGTTAGAGTGCTAATATAGCACAGGTGGTTATATTCGTTGGATCAAGTGAGTTGCAGTTGAATAATAGTAAATGACTTGAGAGAATGGTTATAATGTGTTCGAGAGTCGTGTAATAGTGGCTTTGGGCTAAGTGGGAGAGTCCCACCGCTTAAGATTGGGTCGCATGGTTAATTACCTGTGTGAATTCTGGATACTAGCGTATTATTGTGTTATTGCAGCCACGGAAAAGGGCCATGAGTGGTAATTTGAGTATATGTATTGTTGAATGCGTGTTATGTTTAGCCTTACTGGCTCATGTTCAAACTTGAGGGAAATTCATGATTTATGCCTCGTATAGGTGCAGACTTCGCGGGAAGTGATTCCGCTGGATGCTTTATCGAGAGGGTATTCATATGTTATAAAGAAATTCAGTAGAGTTGGTTGCGTACTGGGGCAAGTTAGAACCGGATGGTTCTTAGTAGCGGTCCTAGTGAATTCAAGAGGTAAAGTGTGGTGCCTGATAATTCTAAGTCTATAAGTACAGTTAAGGCTCAAGCTTTTGAAGCAACTTATGAAGAAAGGCACAAAACGATCTATGATGTTTTAACTTATGGTGTAGTATTTGAGAGACATGAAATGGTCGTCGTTCTTGAGATAGCATGGCCTTATGATTTAAGGTCACTCGGGGTAAGTGCGGTTGAAATAAGTTAGGTATTGAAGGAAGATATTAACATTTCTAAGGTAATCAAGGATAACCTGGAAGGAAGTAGATTGATCAGCCATAGTTGAGTTGGCGTATTGGTGTCAATGATCGGTTCATACAACGAGTTATGCATGTGATTTGTGGCGGTGCATTTGAGACTTGTCGGCCGCAGTGATTGATGTCATTCTGAAGTATTCGTATGTTAGGGGCATGTTGAGTAGGCAGACCTCGGAAAGGGTTATGGTGGCTTGGACCACTACTTAGATATTGGCATATTCGATGGCTATGAGAATTCGCCGTATGTTGTTATAGCTCTCCTGTAGTGAGCTAAATGGAAAGTATTATGTGATGAAGTATTAGTCTATCGTCAGTTCTAGAGCTATGATGGAAATTGTGTCTATTGTATATCGGCACGTGAGGTGCAGTGAGTAGTATGAAAATTGAAGTGAGGACCAAGGTCACAGTTTGGTCAATGAATGTGATATGAAGAGCTTGGATGAGCAGGAAAGGAGTTTCAGTGTTTTAAGTAAGATGGGTATTAACATCAGTATCATTTGAGATCGGTGTTCTATGAGAAAGGCTTTGCATCCCGGTTAGGGACTCATGATCGCTTTTCAGTGTTAGTGCAGCCGGTGGGTTGAATGTGCAGGTCCGTTTAATTATTCGGAAGATGGTGGGAGCTTGACCCACAAGAAGATTGTATAGGTGTGACTTGTAGTAACTTGATTGGTTAGAAATTTAAACCAAGTATGAGGATTTTGGTGATATCATCCATTTGAGAACTTATGCCTGGAGGGCACTCTGCTTAGTGGGTTATAGACCTGTGAAATATTATTGACTTAGCTTGGCACGACCGGGATAGACTTAAGGTCGGTGGATAGATTTAAATGTGGAAGTGAGCCTTGCGTCAGGCCGGTTATGTTTCTTCCAGCAATGCGCCCTTTATGGAGGGATAGTCGCGGTCTTATTTCGCGGTTAGTTAATTCAAGTAAAGATATATTGCACCGTATGAGTGTGTGACGGCTTGGTAAGAGGTGATGTTATATGAGCATGATGGCTCTTGAGGCTCATATCTTATATCACACCTCAGTTGTGCTTAAGTTGTAGCCTATAGCGCTATATGTTTCATTGTGTCTGATATCATGCACCTTAGTGTGCTTATGATCGATAGTCAGTATTTTGATGTGACGAGCTATTCAGCTCGACATATGACTCCTTGTGTGAGTTTTATATCGTTGGGGTCGGATGGCACGCCGCCATGGTTATATTGTTGGGATCGGGTGGCACGCCGCCATGGTTATATTGTTGGGATCGGGTGGCACGCCGCCATGGTTATATTGTTGGGATCGGGTGGCACGCCGCCATGGTTATATTGTTGGGATCGGGTGGCACGCCGCCATGGGCATATTGTTGGGATCGGGTTGCACGCCGCAACAATGTGGTGTCTATTTCGGTGTCTATAATTGCTTTTATGTGTTATGTTTCCTATTTTCCTGAGGAGGCCCATGTTTATGTGAGAGCTGAATAATTCTCTCTAGTTTTCGCCTTCCTTTTGTATCACGTACGAATCAGTAGCCTACTGGCACATTGTGTCATCTTGTGGGACTTTTGATTATGTCTGAGGTGGCTTATCGCCTGAGCAGTTCGTACTTGGTGAGATGAGGTTATGGGATTTGGGGTCGGTGCAAACTGATTATATGAAGTATATTATAGAGGAAAATAACATTCTCTGGTTTAGGACAAGGTAATGGATCTTGTTAGAAGTATAGACTGAATGATTTGTTGACTTGGCAACTAAATATGAATTCTTGCACATCCCTTCCGTTGTATCGGTGTTGTAAAAGCTAGAGCAAGACCCATGTAGGTCATGAGATGCAATGAGAGCATCGGATTTGTGGAATTTCGACTATTATATTTAAAGAATATTATTGTGGTCCCATGAGTAAAGTGATGCAAAGTGTGAATTCAACAAAGTTATGCAGTCATGTATGGGTACAACATGTGAAGAATGATATTGTGGTCGTATGATGGAAACATGCTAGGCAGGAAATTCCGGATGTTGGAATTGGGTCTAATGGCTTATTTACTCGAATAAAGGAGTATGTCTATAGAGTTATCGAGCTAATGTGCTCAAATGAGTTGCGGAAGCACATGAAGTTGCATGAGATGTTAAACCAGTGATTTCAGACTACTTCAGTGTAGTTCTCAGCACGTTCGAGGACGAACGTATGTTTAAGTGGGGAGATTGTAACGACCCAACCGGTCGTTTTGAGATACGGCGCGTCATTCAGCAATTTGAGGCCATGAGCAACTTCATCTCAAGTATATTGACTTGTGTGTATGGTCAGAATTAAAATTCAAGAAGTTTTGAGTCAAATTTAAATGAAAATTCTTATTTCCAAAGCTTAAAACTGAAGAAATGAACTAGGATTGGAATTTTGAGTATACGACCTCGGAATTGAGATTTGAAGGTTCCAACAGGTTCACATAATGATTTCGGACTTGGGCGTATGCCTGGATCGGGTTTTGGATAACCCGGGAGCGTTTTGGCGCATATTATGGAAGATAGCATTTTAGAAGAAATGGCATCAATTTGGCTTAAAATGCATTTTAGTGTTATTAATGTCCGTTTGGGATTCCGAGACTGGGAGTAGCTCCGTATGGTTATTCTGGATTTGGGAGCGCGATCGGAAGTGAATTCGGAGGTCCGTGGGTCATTTTGGAGTCGTTTGGCGAAAGATAGAAAATTGAAGGTTTTTGAGAAAATTTGACCGGAAGTGGAAATTTTGATATCGGACTCAAAATGCAAATCTTATGGTTCGGATAGTTTCGTTAGGTGATTTGGGACTTAGGAGTGTGTCCGGAATATTTTTGTGACGACCGGTGTAGAATTACGCTTGAATTGGCAAAGTTAGTATTTTGGCGAATTTCGGTTGATAGGTGAGATTTTGATCCGAGGGTCGGAATGGAATTCCGAAAGTTTCTGTAGCTTCGATATATCATTTTGAACGTGTGTGCAAAATTTGAAGTCAATCGGATGCGATTTGATAGGTTTCGGCATCGGAAATAGAAGTTGGAAACTTCATAGTTCATAAAGTTTGAATCGGGGTGTAATTCATGGTTTTAGAGTTGTTGATGTGGTTTGAGGCCTCGAGCAAGTCCGTAATGTGCTTTGGGGTTGGTTGGTATGATTGATTGGGGTCCCGGGGGCCTCGGGTGTGTTTCGGGTTGTGATCACGCTCTTATTTGATGTTTCAACCTTTGCTTCTTTGAACATAAAGGGGTACCATATTAGGTAAATGATCTCCAAATTCAATTTTGTTTAAACCATTAGATCCGTATCGAAATTACGGTGCCATAGGAAAAAGAATCATCGAATTTGGACATCGTATGAGGAAGTTATGCTTATTTTTGTGTCAGGGAAAAACTGCTGCTTCTGGTATGCTCGCAATTGCGAACATTTCCATCGCAATTGCGATGCCAGTTCGCAATTGCGAACTTTTTGTCGCAAATGCGACCCTTCCCAGCCTCTCTTTGTTCGCAATTGCGAAGAACTTCTTCATTTTTGCGAGGGTTCGCAATTGCGAACCCTGGATCGCAAATGCGACTTCTGCAGCTTGATTTTAGCTGTGAACCTCGAGTTTTTGCTTCATTTTACCATATTTTGAGCCCTAGGTCCGAGAATGGGCGATTTTGAGAGTGGATTTTCATACCAAATCATTGGGTAAGTTCCTCTAACTAGTTTTCAACCTTTATTTTGTGTTTATACCTTAGATTTAACATCAAAATTCATGAGAATCAAAAGGAGAATTTGGGTTTTAAAGAAAAAAAACCTAGAAATTGGGATTTTTGGATTTTGACCACGATTTTGAGTATGGAATTAAGAGAAATTTATATATTTGAGTTCCTAAGGTCATGGGTAATCTTTATCTTCAAAAAATTTTAGATTCCAAGCTCGTGGGTCCGAGGGCATTTTGGTCATTTTACATAATTTCACGTATTAGCTTAGAATTTATGTGTAGAATAAATTACTTGAATTATTATTTACAATATGCAATTTATTTGGATAGAGTTGCGCCACTCGGAGTCGGATACTCGTGGCAACAGAGTCGTTTCTTAGCGGTTTTGTACCGGAATTGAGGTAAGTGGCTTGTCTAACCTCGTGTGGGGGAACTTTCACCCCTAGGATATTATGTGATAGTTTAAATGCCTTGTACGCGAGGTGACGGGCGTGTACATGCGCTGGTTGTTGTAACACACACTTTACTTGAATTGTCCGATTAGTGATATTCCCGCTCCTAGCTGATAAAAGCGTTACCATTACCCGGTATTACTTAGAAAAGCATGATTAGCTAGGATTCAACATGTTTAATTGCCTAGTTGATTTACTTAAACTCTTGATAAATTCTTGGCACTAATTTTGATGAAGTTGTAATTTAACATATTATATTCTCTCTGTGTGTTTTCTTTATTTGATGTGTTTGTGGACTGCGGGTTCAATTCCGGAGATCCCAGGGCTGTGGGTTCGATTCCTAGAGACCCGGAGTGATATTGTTTGTGGACTGCGGGTTCGATTCCCGGAGACCCAGGGCTGTGGGTTCGATTCCCAAAGACCCGGCGTGATATTGGTAGGGACTACGGGTTCGATTCCCGAGATCCTGAGTTATTGGTAGGGACTACGGGTTCGATTCCCGAGATCCTGAGTTATTGGTAGGGACTGCGGGTTCGATTCCCGGAGATCCTGAGTTATTGATTATTTATTGAGATATGGGCTGCGGGTTCGATTCCCGGAGACCCAGAGGTACTGTCAATGGGACTGTGGGTTCGATTCCCACAGGTCCTGGACTTGCTGATTGAGTTTTTATATAGTTATTTACTTGCTGCTAGCTTACATTGTAGACGGTTGCAGAAATCACTTTACTGTCGTCATTCAGATTCATAATTATTTAAACTGCTTATTATTGTTATCATCATCATATTATTGTTTCTCAGTAGGGCCCTGACCTTCCTCGTCACTACTCCATCGAGGTTAGGCTTGGCACTTACCGAGTACCGCCGTGGTGTACTCATGCTACTCTTCTGCACACTTTTGTTGTGCAGATCCAGGTACATCAGAGCAGGCTCGTACTAGGTGATTCTGCAGCTTTCTGGGAGACTTCGAGGTATGATCTGCTACGTCCGCGGATCCGGAGGCCCTCCTTCTATTCTGATAGTTCTAGTAGATGTTTTCCTTCATTTCGTTGTCTTAGATACTCTTTACACATAGAGCCACAGTTGTATTTCTTTTAGTCTGTGTTACCCGTGGGATTCCGGGTCTTGGTGGTATTTTTATGCAATGTGTTGACGAGTGTATGTGCCAAGCGGCACGGATTACATTCCTATTTATATCATTTTCCGCTATTTCTTGTTTAAAGTTCATAAACTTGTACATTCCGCAAAGTGTTAGGCTTACCTAGTCGTGGGGATTGAGTGCCGTCACGACATGTTCACGATTGGTGAACTAGGGTCGTGACAAGTTGGTATCAGAGCTCTAGGTTCGTAGGAGTCAGGTCAATGTAGTTCGGAAAATTTTGGTAGCTGGGACTACCAATGAAACTGCGATTTTTTGCTGTTACTGTTGCTGCTGTTGCGGTTACTGCTTGTTGACCTCCTTATTACACCGGGGGAATGTAAAATGAAGAAGTTATTCTAAGCTATGATTCTACAATTACAATTATTCCTATCCTAGCTTTTGTTTGCTTCTCCTTGTCTCTTTTTCTTTGATTTTTTGAGATGCTCACTCTCCCTTTTTTGTTGATTTTCTTTCTTGTTTTCCTCTTCTTCTTCTTTTTTTTTCTATTTTCAATGGTACTTCTTGCCCTCGAGCTGAACCTGCTCAAAACAAAAACAACAAACTACTTTTTTTCTTTTTCTGCCCTAGTGTGGGCTTTTAGCTATATAAACCATGATGTGCAGAAATATATTCCCGTATTTGAAGGTGGGCGCCTAACAGAAATTAAACGTGCAATGCAAATGCAGAAAAAGTATTCCCGTATTCGAAGGTGGGCACCTAACAGAAATTAAACGTGCAATGCGATGCGGAAAAGTATTCCCGTATTCGAAGGTGGGCACCTAACAGAATTTAAACGTGCAATGCGATGCAAAAAAATATTCCCGTATTCGAAGGTGGGCACCTAACGAAATTAAACGTGCAATGTGATGCAGAAAATATTCCCGTATTTGAAGGTGGGCGCCTAACGAAATTAAACGCGCAATGCGATGCAGAAAATATTCCCGTATTTGAAGGTGGGCGCCTAACGAAATTAAACGTGCAATGCGATGCGGAAAAGTATTCCCGTATTCGAAGGTGGGCACCTAACGGAATTTAAACGTGCAATGCGATGCAAAAAAGTATTCCCGTATTCGAAGGTGGGCGCCTAACGAAATTAAACGTGCAATGCGATGCGGAAAATATTCCCGTATTCGAAGGTGGGCGCCTAACGAAATTAAACGTGCAATGCGATGCGAGAAAATATTCCCGTATTTGAAGGTGGGCGCCTAACGTAAATTAAACGTGCAATGCGATGCGGAAAATATTCCCGTATTTGAAGGTGGGCGCCTAACCGAATTTAAACGTGCAATGCGATGCGAAGATATTCCCGTATTAGAAGGTGGGCGCCTAACATAATTGAAACGTGCAATGCGATGCGAAAAAGTATTCCCGTATTTGAAGGTGGGCGCCTAACAGAAATTAAACGTGCAATGCGATGGAGAAAATATTCCCGTATTTGAAGGTGGGCGCCTAACAGAAATTAAACGTGCAATGCGATGCAGAAAATATTCCCGTATTTGAAGGTGGGCGCCTAACAGAATTTAAACGTGCGATGCGAAATGGAGAAAATATTCCCGTATTAGAAGGTGGGCGCCTAACAGAATTGAAACGTGCAATGCGATACAGAAAAGTATTCCCGTATTTGAAGGTGGGCGCCTAACGAAATTAAACGTGCAATGCGATGCAGAAAAGTATTCCCGTATTTGAAGGTGGGCGGCTAACAGAAATTAAACGTGCAATGCGATACAGAAAATATTCCCGCAGCCTGAGGACTGGGGAGTGGATTTTCAAGGATGCTACCTACTTTTTTTCTTTTTCTGCCCCAGTGTGGGCTTTTAGCTATGTAAACCATGATGTGCAGAAATGTATTCCCGTATTTGAAGGTGGGCGCCTAACCGAAATTAAACGTGCAATGCAAATGCAGAAAAGTATTCCCGTATTTGAAGGTGGGCACCTAACAGAATTTAAACGTGCAATGCGATGCAGAAAAGTATTCCCGTATTTGAAGGTGGGCACCTAACAGAATTTAAACGTGCAATGCGATGCAGAAAATATTCCCGTATTTGAAGGTGGGCACCTAACAGAATTTAAACATGCAATGCGAATGCAGAAAATATTCCCGTATTTGAAGGTGGGCACCTAACAGAAATTAAACATGCAATGCGAATGTAGAAAATATTCCCGTATTAGAAGGTGGGCGCCTAACTGAAATTAAACGTGCAATGCGAATGCAGAAAAGTATTCCCGCAGCTTGAGGACTGGGGAGTGGATTTTAAAAGATGTTACCTTCCTCTTTTTGGTATTTTCTTTTACCAACTTATCTCTTGCCTGTGAATTTCTCCACTTATTCGGCGGACTTTCTCTTTTTGGTATTTTAAATTTTCCACATTGGTCATATTCACTTTAAAGTGATTAGTGACAATTTGTTCCTGCATGAAACAAAATTTATTAGATGTAAACTGCTGGCAATTGGCATCTGTCGTCCCCACTTCTTATTGCTTCCTTTGTTTTTGCTTTCTCATGTTGCATGACTTTCGACTTCTTGTCCCTTGCAGACTCTTTTGTATTTTTCTCATTTCTCCATTTTTGTTTTGTTTTCTTTTTCTTTGGCCATGTTTGCCAAGCTTCTTTATTCTCCTCCCCAATCTTCTATCCTTTCGGATCCAATGTTGTTTCAACTTCCGTTATCGGGAGCTGGTAGTTAGCTCTCAAAAGGGTAAACAATGAAATGCAGAAAAAATGAAAGAAAGGTAAGGGTATTTTGGAGAGATGACGGAACTTATCTGGGTATTTGCTGGCTGATTCCGCTGACCATGCCATGTATTTAAACTCCGACCCAGTTCGTTCCAATCATTATTCTGACTCTGAATTTCCTTTGACCCCAAACCGATACTCTTTTTTGTTGCCTTTTCTCTTTTCTGATGATCGCCTTACGGTGCCTCGAAAGGTTTTCACCAATAAGACTCTCTCATTTATTCTCTCAACCTCACAATCATCTCACAGTGCCGATTAAGGTTTTCACTGATGAGACTCTCTCATTTTATTTCTCTCAACCTCACAATCGCCTCACAGTGCCGACTAAGGTTTTCACCGATGAGACTCTCTCATTTTTGATATTTTCTTTTTTTCATTTTTTCCTTTTGTATTTTGTTTTCTGTACCACGGGTATTATCCGACGCTTCGCTCCTCCTTCGTTGTATTTGTTATCATTTCAAAATTGATCAGAAGGTCTTTCTTTGGACCGTAACGTGGCTTTTGGGTGGGTTAAGAAAGAAAGATATAAAGGCTCAAAATTTCAACGAGGGTTAAAAATATTTACCAACTCTCGGAATTATTAAACATAACTTCTGCCCCAGTTTCAATATGTGGGGAATTTTTGGATTTTTTTCTTTATTGTGACTGAACCTCGGAGAGGCTGCCTACGTACCCTTTCGGGATCAAGTCAGACGTAGTTCATCCAACTTCAAAAGTTAGATGGATTTCTTTTTGACTTTTTCCCGATTTTTGTCTTTTTCTTTTTTTTTTTTATTCATTTTTCATTTTTTTTTTTTTCATTTTCATTCATTTTCATCATTTTTTCATTTTTCCATCATTTCATTTTCCATTCTGGCAATTTCGATCTTGTTGCACTAGAGCGATTCCGAGAGAGGGATATGAAAGAATTCATTCATTAAGGCTCAAAGGGGTTATCAATGGATAAAGTGTTTGGATAGAGAATAAAATGCCTTCATCATTTCAATTCCAAAATCACAACAAAATACAAACATACAATTGAAAAGGAATCATACATAGTATCTTTTGACCGCATCCTGAATTGATAGCAGTCTCTACGCACTTTCCTTCAACATCTGTTAAATATAATGCTCCATTAGACAACACCCGTGATACCACGAACGGTCCCTGCCAATTCGGCGCAAACTTGCCTTTTGCCTCTGCCCAATGTGGTAAGATACGCCTCAATACCAGTTGTCCGACTTCAAACTTTCGAGGTCGTACCTTCTTATTATATGCTCTGGCCATTCTCCGCTGATACAACTGTCCATGGCAGATCGCGGCCAATCTCTTCTCATCAATCAAATTCAACTGTTCTAATCGGGCCTTTACCCATTCATCGTCATCTATCTCATATTCGGCTATAATTCGCAATGATGGTATTTCTATTTCTGCGGGTATAACAGCCTCTGTTCCATACACCAGGGTATAAGGTGTGTTTCCGATAGAAGTACGTACCGTCGTGCGGTAACCCATGAGAGCAAAGGGTAACTTTTCATGCCACTGCCTGGATCCCTCCACCATTTTTCGGAGAATCTTCTTGATGTTCTTATTTGCCGCCTCTACTGCACCATTCGCCTTTGGCCTGTAAGGCGTGGAATTTCGGTGTGTGATCTTAAACCTTTCACAAACTTCCACCATGAGATGACTGTTTAAATTGGCTCCATTGTCTGTGATAATCACCTTGGGGATTCCAAATCGGCATATGATATTCTCGTGCACAAAATCCACCACCGCTTTCTTCGTCACTGCCTTGAATGTCTTAGCTTCGACCCACTTGGTGAAATAATCAATTGCCACTAGAATGAACCTGTGCCCATTAGATGCGGCCGGATCTATTGGGCCGATGACATCCATGCCCCAAGCAACAAAGGGCCAAGGTGCTGACATTGTGTGCAACTCATAAGGCGGGGAGTGGATCAGATCTCCATGTACCTGGCATTGATGGCATTTCTTTACGTACCTGATACAATCACGCTCCATCGTGAGCCAGTAGTACCCAGCTCTCAAGATCTTCTTTGCTAAAACATATCCGCTCATGTGGGGTCCGCATACTCCAGCATGTACTTCAATCATAATTTCATCCGCTTGTTGTGCATCCACACATCTCAATAAACCCAGATCTGGTGTTCTTTTGTATACCACTCCTCCACTAAAGAAAAATCCATTGGCTAGACGCCTGATGGCTCTCTTCTGGTCTCCGGTGGCTTGCTCCGGGTATTTGCCAGCTTTCAAGTATTCTCTAATATCATGATACCATGGCTCTCCATCCGATTCTTCTTCCACAGCGAAGCAATAAGCATTCTGATCTCGGACTTGGATCTGGAGTGGATCTATATATGTCTTGTCCGGATGATGCAACATAGAGGACAATGTGGCCAAAGCATCTGCAATCTCATTGTGCATTCTAGGGATGTGTTTGAATTCTATAGACTGGAATCTTTGAGACAACTCGTGCAAACAATACCGATATGGTATCAATTTCAAATCTCGTGTCTCCCATTCCCCTTGAATTTGGTGTACCAAGAGATCCGAGTCACCCATGACCAAAATCTCTTGAATACCCATGTCAATCGCCATCCTTAATCCCAAGATGCACGCCTCATATTCGGCCATATTGTTGGTACAAAAAAATCGAAGCTAAGCTGTGACGGGATAGTGTTGACCCGTACTTGAAATGAGCACCGCTCCGATACCAACGCCCCTGCTGTTGACAGCTCCGTCAAAATACATTTTCCATCATGGCCTCTCCTCTTTCTCCATCTCCTCGATAAGCATTGCCTCTTCATCCGGAAAGTATGTCTTTAATGGTTCATATTCATCATCCACCGGATTCTCGGCTAAGTGGTCCGCAATAGCTTGTGCCTTCATTGCCGTACGAGTTACATAGACAATGTCGAATTCCGTGAGCAGAATCTGCCATTTGGCCAGTCTTCCCGTAGGCATAGGCTTCTGAAATATATACTTGAGAGGATCCAGTCGTGATATCAAGTACGTGGTGTATGCTGACAAATAATGCTTTAGCTTTTGAGCTACCCAAATCAATGCACAACAAGTCCTTTCCAGTTGGGTGTACTTCACCTCGTAAGATGTAAACTTTTTGCTGAGGTAGTAGATGGCTTGTTATTTCTTGCCTGTCTCATCATGTTGACCCAGTACACAACCGAAAGAGTTATCTAGCACCGTCAAATACAAAATCAAAGGTCGCCCTGGTTCCGGAGGAACTAACACCGGAGGATTGGCCAAATATTCTTTGATCTTGTCAAAGGCTTCCTGACACTCGTCGGTCCACTTCACTGCTGCATCTTTCTTCAACAACTTGAAGATCGGCTCGCATGTTGATGTCAATTGAGCGATGAACCGACTAATGTAATTCAACCTTCCTAATAAGCTCATGACCTCCTTCTTGTTCTTCGGCGGAGGTAGACTTTGAATAGCCTTGATCTTTGATGGATCCAGTTCAATACCTCGCCGACTCACAATAAACCCCAGTAATTTCCCTGAAGGTACTCCAAAAGCACACTTCGCCGGATTGAGCTTTAGATTGTACCTCCGAGTCTTTGGAAAAACTTCCTCAAATCTCTCACATGATCAGGTTGTTTTCTGGACTTTATGATGACATCGTCCACATATACTTCAATTTCTCGATGCATCATATCATGAAACATTGTGGTCATTGCCCTCATGTAAGTTGCCCCAGCATTCTTCAATCCAAACGGCATTACTCTGTAACAGTACGTTCCCCAAGGTGTAATGAAGGCGGTTTTCTCAGCATCTTCTTCGTCCATCAGGATCTGGTGATAACCTGCATAACAGTCCACAAACGAACCGATTTCATGCTTGGCGCAATTATCGATCAATATGTGAATGTTTGGCAATGGGAAGTCATCCTTCGGACTAGCTTTGTTGAGGTCTCTATAGTCTACACACACTCTGGTTTTGCCGTCTTTCTTCGGGACCGGCACAACATTTGCCAACCAGGTGGGGTATTTGGTAACTCTTATGACCTTTGCCTCAAACTGCTTATTCACCTCTTCTTTTATCTTCACGCTAATGTCCGTTTTGAATTTCCTCGGCTTTTGTTTTACCGGCCGGCATTCAGAGTAGATGGGCAACTTGTGTACCACCAGATATGTGCTAAGCCCGGGCATGTCATCATAGGACCAGGCAAAGATGTCCTTAAATTCATGTAACAACCTTATCAATTCATCTCTGAGGGGTGCCTCCAAATGTACACTAATCTTTGTTTCTCGGACATCATCTTCGCTCCCCAAATTTACAGATTCCGTATCACTTAGATTCGGTTTGGGTTTTTCTTCGTATTGTTTCATGTCCTTACTTATTTCCTCCAGGGCTTCCTCATCCTCACATTCTATTTCATTATCTTCCTCGATTTCTTGTATAGTAACGTGATTGTCAGAACTGGGTCTAGAATCCTTCACGCATGACATGGCATTGGAATCAACACATGCAAAACTGTACAAAAGGAAAAATAAAGAAAAATAAGGCAAAAGTGAAGAAAAAGGAAAAATTGCATTTCATTAATAAAAGAAACGAACAATGTTCGGGATACATGGTGATTTTTTTTTTTTCTCATGAGGGGAATGGGGAAACTATAAAATAACAACTTTCGGGGAAGCAATGATGAAATTTTGAGCTAACTACCAAGACTCCTTCCGGATAAGGAAAGGAGTAGCTTCCCAATTGTTCAATGTGACTTCAGGCCCCACAAATTGCACGTCCATTCCGCTCGTGCCTTCCCCTGCTTCAATCGTGTTCACCTCCCAAAACATTTTTGCAAAACCAAGCATTTCTTCATCAAGTTGGGTCTCAATGCACTTTGTTGCAGCAGATGGTTGATATTTTGTACCAGGCCTGATAAAGATGTCGGATAATTTGGGTATGGGTTTGGGCAAGGTCCAGTTTTTCTTGGCTTTAGAGGCTCTTTGGATATCGGCAAAGGTGGGTTTGAACCCTAAGCCGAATGTACCTTTATTCTCCGGAAGCTGAACCGGTTGAGTGACTCCCTGCAGTGTTTTGCCTAATCCCCTCCCCGGTGCAAATCCATTTTTCAACATTTCTCTGGCCACCATTATAGCAGTTGGTGCCATCATCGGGGTTGGTAACTTTTCTCCTTCAGCAACTTTGTTCACTTCTATAGCATCCGTCACTTGGTAGACCCAAGGACCCCTATCCCCATCAGTACCATCAAAAGGTGCTACCACATTACAAGCATTTTCCTCTCCGTGTACAACAATCTCTTGTTGCTCCCATTCAAACTTGACCATCTGATGTAGAGAAGATGGTACCGCTTGGCCGCATGAATCCAGGGTCGACCTAACAGCAAGTTATACGATACGGCGATGTCGAGCACCTGGAACTCCATCGTAAAATCAACGGGACCGATGGTCACTTCCAAAATAATATCTCCCAACGTGTTCTTACCTCCGCCATCAAATCCTCTCACATTGATACTGTTTCTCCGGATTCTGTCCGGGCTAATGTTCAGCTTCCCTAAAGTTGACAGCGGGCAGATGTTCGCGCTCGATCCATTGTCAATCAATACCCTGGTCACGACTGACTCTTCACTCTTTACCGTGAGGTACAATGCTTTATTGTGTTCGGTTCCTTCCACCGGCAGCTCCCTATCAGAGAAGGTGATTCTATTAGACTCGAAAATTTTGCTGGTAATCTTCTCCAAATGACACACTGAAATCTTCTCCGGAACATGAGCCTCATTTAGAATCTTCATAAGAGCCTTCCGGTGCTCCTCCGAATGTATCAACAAAGATAACAAAGAAATTTGGGCCGGGTCTTTCTTAACTGCTCAACCACCGAGTACTCTTGTGACTTCATTTTCTTAAGAAATTCTTCTGCTTCCTCCTCCGACACTGGCTTCTTCAGCTGACTTTCTTTTACCGTTTTCATCTTTCTCAGTTCCTCTGGAGCGAAACACCTTCCTGACCGAGTGAGTCCATGCGTTTCATTAATTTCACCAGAAGATCTCTTTTCCCTTGTAAACTACTGCTACCTTGTTATAGTTCCAAGGCACAGTCTTTGTATTCACCACTGGCATTTGCACTACCGGTTTTATGATTACTGGCTCTGCACTTGCTCCTTTCACAGTCACGATCGTCTTTGCACCTGGAACTACCACCTTTAAACCTCCCACCACTACTGGCTTTGGTTTCTCAACAATTACTTCCTCTTTCACAATTTCTTTCTCTAACTTGTCACTCGACTTTATCATCATGACGGCTTGAGATGGTTTTTGATTGCCATCACCCTGCACCAGTTCTATCATATTCGTTTCGTGGTGATTCGGCAATGGATTCTGGGTAATGTTTGGGGCCTCGGGAGCCTGCACTTCAATTCTCCTCTCATCGATAAGATCTTGAATGGCATTCTTTAATTGCCAACACTTCTCAGTATCGTGGCCCAATGTTCCCGAACAGTATTCACATCTGACAGAAGAATCAAGATTTTTCGGGGGTGGGTTTGGATTTTTTGGTGCGATTGGTCTCAGCATCCCCAATTCTTTCAACCTGTGGTAAAGACTGGTATATGATTCTCCGAGAGGAGTGAATGTCTTTCTTGCTTTGTTTCTCCAATCAGCGTCCGGCCTGGGTCTATTCTGGTTTCGGTAAGGTTTAAGGGTTGGGTATGTGTTCTGGGTGTGGTACACATTGTGTGGAGCTTGAGCTCTCCACACGTGGGGCGATGGTGGTGGTGGGTAAGCTTGGGTTTGAGGGTGATGGTAATGTGGTACAGTCGGTGGGTATGGTGGTGGTGGTGGGTTATATAGGCTTGGTGCATTGTAGGGATTTGGCGGGTAAGATGGTGGTGGTGGATTATATGGGGTTGACGGGCTTGGTGGGTGTTGGCGATAGGGTCTTGGTGGGTTATAATGTGGGTTGCGACTCCATGACCTACTTTCAATGGTTGATACTTCTTCTTTTTTCTTCTTTCCCATCACTCCTCCGCTTCCACTCTGTATAGCTTGATTGGTGGCTTTGATAGCCGAAAAACTCATAATTTTGTTTGTCTTCAAACCCTCTTCTACAAAACTTCCCATTTTCACAACTTCGTTAAAACTCTTTCCAATCGCTGACACTAGATGGCCGTAGTATGTTGGCTCCAAAGCTTGCAGAAATCAATCCACCATTTCTCCTTCTTTCATTGGCGGATCCACTCTAGCGGCCTGTTCCCTCCATCTAAAACCGTATTCTCTAAAGCTCTCTCCTGGCTTTTTCTCCAGCTTGGTAAGGGATAACCTGTCGGGTATGATCTCCAAATTGTACTGAAAGTGACTAGCGAAAGCTTGCGCTAAGTCATCCCAAACGAACCATCTTGTATGGTCCTGCCGGGTATACCATTCCAGTGCTGATCCACTCAAACTTTGGCTGAAGTACGCCATCAACAATTCATCTCTACCTCCCGCGCCTCTCATCTTGCTACAGTATCCTCTTAGATGAGCTACCGGATCCCCGTGTCCGTTGTACATGTCGAACTTTGGCAACTTAAATCCCGCAGAAAGCTGCACCTCAGGAAACAAACACAGGTCTTTGTAGGCTACACTTACTTGCCCTCCCAGCCCTTGCATATTGCGGAAAGCATTCTCAAGACCCTTTACTTTCCGAGCCATCTCTTCCTGCCCGGCACTTGCTTCTATCATCGGAGCGTGAGACTCGTGTTGTCTGAAAGTAGGCTCCGGAGGGTAATAGTGAGGATCCTGGATATGGAATATCGGTTCACTAGAAGATTTGTGGATAACGGCGGGCGGAGGTGCCACATATACAGGAGCGACTTGTGGTATAGGAGGTGGTGCTTGCTTGGTTGGAGGTGGTGGCATTTGGGAAGTGGAAGCATAGTAGTGAGGGTAGTCGGGGTAGGTGGAGGACGAGTTCATTGTTGGTGGCTCGGGGTTAGGATTGGCTGGAGGGACATATGCAGGGTTAGCAGGGTAGGCTGGTAGTGGTTGACCTCTTGACCAAGCCTGGTACATTTCAGCCATCTGTTGTCTTAACTTGTACATTTCTTCTTTCATCCCTGCCACATCCACGATCTCTTCTTCGTGAGCAGGGTCTACAATGGTTGCCTCGATCTCCTGGGATACAGCCTTTGTCATCTTTTTGGACCTGGTGTTGTATGGGTGAGTAGCCAGTATGCCAGTTGCCTAGAAAATCTGAACTCACAAACATCAACACTTGTTAGTTGTTAGCGCATGAATAGGATGTAACGACTTTAAAAACAAACATATTTGCTCGAATCGTTATGCATCATCCCGGCCGCTGCTCACTTCGATTATCTTTTTCTTTTTCCGCTCTTTAGTTTTCTTTCTTTCTTTTCTTCTTTTCTTTTCTTTTCTTTTTTTTTTTTGCTTTTTCTCTTTTCTTGCTTTTTCTCTTCTTCTTTTTTTCTTTTTTCTTTTCTTGCTTTTTTTTCTCTCTTTTTCCTTGCCGTTTTCATAATCATGCTCCTATTTATTTGCCTAGCGGATATAAAGGAAATGACATAAAGCAAAAGAATTGGTAACAACACTTTGTTTTCTCATTGATAATTCAAAACATTGATTACAAAGTGATGTTTAAGAAAAAGAAAAATAAAAGATGATGCATGACCTAAGAGTACATTAATGCACCTAGTGCCCGCGAGGCATCGTTCGGCCCTTGCCGCGGGCCTATATGCTAAACCCCTTTGAAGCCTATCCAGGTCGGCCATGACTTGTTGTACAAAAAACTTCACCGCAGATACAAAAGTCCTCCGAGTCATATCTTCACAAAGCTGAGTCTTTCGGGTGATATACTGGGCGATGCGAACAACCTTTTCTCTGATGACCCCTTTTTCTTGCAATAGCCGACTTATTTGTTGAGCGCGAGCATCCAAGGTGTGTTGGTTGTCCTTTTGCACTTGTTGTAGCTTCAATTCTAATCTAGCCATAGTCGTGTAACAGTGCTCTCTTTCTTCTTCAAGATCTTTGATAATCTTGTTACTTTTGACTGTGGCCTGAGATCATTTTCTTTCTAAGCTGAGCTATTTCAACATCATGCTTACCTTGTAGCTGCTGGACTAACTTGGCTCTTTCCTCGGCGTCTTTGTCCATTTGCTTCCGAGCCTTGACTAACTCTTTTTCAGCTACGTCCAAATCAAAGCTATAGTCATTCACTTTCCGCCGGAGAATCTCAATTAACTTTTCCTCTCGGGCCTGAACGAACTGGGGTCTCGGATGCAATTTTCATTTGAGCTATTTGAGCTTTCAACACATCATTTTCTTTCTTCAATTGTTTCTTTTCCCCTTCATCGGATGCTGCTTGTAAGCCGCTTTCGAAATGAAGATTTCTCAGTTTATCTTCCAACAGACTGATTTTTGCCTTATATTCCTTTTCCTTGGCCGCCCATTTCAGATTTTCCTCGGATTGCTCTATCAGGTCTTGCAAGTGAGGTCTCTTTGAAAGACGTTCGTGTTCAACCCCTCGTCGGTACCATGTGGAGTACCTAGGTGATATCTCCCCCTTTGCTCTATTCGGCACACAAGTATCAATCTTCAAATTTTGGCACTCGTTCCAGATTTGCCGGATTTTTGCTTCCGGGAATTGCCCATCTGGACCAATTTCTATAGCTTGCGAACCGAGGTCTCCGTCTCTCGGAACAACTTGACATCTACCCAACTGTCGCAGGGCCCTGTATGGGGCATATGGTTGGATGCTTTTCAAGCCCATGATCAAAAATGGCGACCCTTCCGTCGGCATATATATTACCTCGTCAAGAGGTAGCCAATCATATGTCCAATCGATTTGGCCATCAGTTAATGATCGAAGATGCAAAATCCAATTTTTGACTCCCTCCGGCAATTTCACTTCTTTTGTTCTCGTACAGAATTCTTCCAAACATGTTCGTTCAGCTGAACCATAACTTGAGAACGAAGGATGATGGCATAGATGTTCAATTAACCAAATCTGCAAGATCAAATTACACCCTTCAAAGAAGTTGGCTCCCGCTTTGCACGCAGTCAGAGCACGGTAGATGTCAGCTACAATCATTGGAGCTAGAGTACAATTATCTTGTACTATCAATGTGCTAGCTACCCCGGCAACCTTTATACTGATATGCCCATCTTTTCTCGGAAATATGACAATTCCGAGAAATGCCACTAAGAAAGCAAACCTCCGGTGCTCCTCCCATTTTGCTCGGTTGGACTTGCTGCATAACTTGTTCGTGGGGTCATTGAAACCCCCGATGTGTCCATACCTACTATAGATGAAGTTTAAGGAGCAAAACCCGTTGGCTAGATCTTTGTTGTGAACATTCCTGGCAATTTTCAAAGAGTCCATAAAACGATGCACCGTTACCGTCCTTGGAGATACCGGGTATTTTCCTTTTAACGGAACCTCGGTCTTCCCGATATAGAAAGCAATTTCCTCTAGAGTAGGAGTGAGTTCAAAATCCGGGAGATGCAATACATTGTGTGCTGGATCCCAAAATGTGACCAACGCTCTAATTATGTCGCCTCGGGGGATTATGTCCAATAATCCTGTAAGATCTTTCAAATAACCTTTGACCGAGTCCTGACCATCTGATCCCATGTCTTGCCACCATAATTTCAGCTCCAAAGGGATTTTATTTAGGGAAAAATGCTCATTCATCATTGTGCTCGTCCTGCACATTTATTAAGGCGATTTTATTTAGAAAAAAAGGAAAATCTTTTTCAATGCAAGTTTTCATTTTTGAAGGAAAGGAAAGAAAATGACTTTCGAAGTGGCCATTTTTGCCAAAACAGCCTTCCGGCGTCCTTTCGGAACATTCGGCCATTTCCAAAAATAGCGATTACCTCGATTATTTGAAAGGAAAATCTTTTTGGTCTTTTTTTTTTCTTAAAAGTGTGGTTGGACCCGTTTAAAGGTTGCCTACGTATCCCACCTAATGGCGAGAATCAAACCTGCGTAGTTCGGTCCAGATTAATCGACCAATTTATTTCAACAACAAAACCATTTTTTCAATTTTTTTTTTTTTGATACCCATTTTCACTAACTCTTATTTCTCTCTTTTTTTTCAATAATTTTTCTACCCTTGGGATTTTTGCCGGTCCGCATAATGATCAAGGACAATTAAGAATGCAACACATAATATGCTCGGTCTTAATTACCGGGTCACCTGTCCTAGACGGACCCAACCCCTATGTTGAGTCCCCTAAGTCAGATATGATGCAAATAAACGTCCTAGACCTAGGTTCAATATCCTGAAGTTTTCATATGGTGCTAGACCGTGTACCCGAGCGGACAACTCGGATCGAGGAGGGGGCTACGTACCGGTGACCCGCGGAGTCAATCGGCTTTGTAACTTGTCCGGCCTCTTTTTCTTATTTTTGGTATTGACACTAACAGAAAGGGGAGTCTCAACCAGTAAGCACATCCCCAGAGATAAGAAGAGAAGGGTTTTCGGCACAGTTTTATATATACAATTCACGCAATATCAAAGCGGTAATCATGTAGCACATTAATCAAAACATATAATGAAATCAGATATAAGCAAAAATAGCAATTTTACTGAGCTCGAATTCTTAAACCCCGAACCGAAGTTCTGGGTTACTTATCCCCAGCAGAGTCGCCAGAGCTGTCACACCTCCCTTTTTTCACCGCACATAACGTATAAATGTAAATGTGTCACTGTTTAATACTACACCCCGAGAAGAGATATAATGATAATCAGTGAAGGAGTTTTTCCACTTTAAGGACAGTCGGAACGGGATGGATTTATTTATTTAGTTCAGAGTCACCACTTGGAAAAATAATGGTGTCCCAAGTCACCGGTTTAATCCCGAACCGAGGAAATTTATGACTCCGTAATACAGTCTGCGAAACTAGAAACCCGGATAAGGAATTCTGTTAACCCGGGAGAAGGTGTTAGGCACTCCCGGTTCCGTGGTTCTAGCACGGTCGCTCAACTGCAATTTTTGTTTTTATCTGATTTCTTCATATATTTTAACTAGGTGCTTTTAATGTTCCGCCTTTTAATTTTAGAAGAATTGCGACGTCACGAAAACACATTTCGAGTCACACCGCAACCGGTACGCCTGTGACTTTAATGCATTTCAGTTTCGCCGAGAGTAAGATTTGGGTCACATAAATGCACACCCGTATTTAGGAAAGTAGTTTTATTAACAAATCGTGCCTAAAGGTTCTATCGTCTTTATTAACTTTGGGAAAGACCGTGAAATTCACTAAACAGTCTTCCCGAGTCTAAGTTTTTACAATTAATTTGAGGGCCCCGCAATTGTGTATTTAGTGCGGCGAGGCTCATCTCACTTTTATTAACAATATAATCCTAAAATGACTACATTTCCTTTTTTTAGTTTTTATAAATAAAGAAATCTCATAAATAATTTAGAAATTAAAAATGCAATACTTATCTTATTTATGACAAAAAAACTTAATGAAACAGATTTTAATCTATGTTTAAACAAAAAAATTTTTTTTTCGAAATTGTTTTATTTATTATTTTATTATTATTATTATTATTTTACAAATACTAAATTTCTTAACTTAATAAAAGAAACTAACTAAAAAATATTAAAGCTTGAATGGTAATATAAAAAAAACCAATAAAATCATTTATTCAAAATTATCAAAAACTATAATAACATTAAAGCTTGCATGATAATAAAATCATTTATCCCCAATTATTTAAAACTAAGTTTATAAAAAAACAGAAATCACAAATCAATTGTAATTTTTATTTAAATTCGTTTTTTTTAAAACAACAAAAATACTAATTGATTACATACTTAAAGAAAAAAAAATATTTTATTTGCTACATTTGGACAAATATTTTTAAAAAAAAATAGACATTACTTAAATTAAAACTGAAAAATAAAAGTGCAAAACCAACAACTAATGTATGTACAAGCTAAACCACTCTTATAACTAATTTAGACTCATATTTTTTAATTTTTTACTATTTTTGAATTAAACCCTTGATATTACCTATTTACAACTATTTTCCGAAACCAAAATCAACCTTAATTATTTACACCAATATTTTAAGATTTGATGAACTTGAAGAAACCATTCTTGTATTATTGAAAACTCAAATCGTACCTAAATGCCTAATTTACGCAAAATAATTAAAATTCGCATTTTTGTTAAACTTAACTACATATTAACAACTTAGTTTATTAAAGACGATATTAAAGAAGTTCTAATTAATTTGATTAACAAAAGAGTAATTCATTCTTCCTAAACAATTTGAATATTAATAAACGTATTTATAACTATACTATTTAATAACCATTTTTAGAAGTGAATTATTATTGCTACAACAAAGCTTAATTATTTAAAGTTATCACAAAACTTACAGAATATTAATATGGAATTTATTGAAACATAATCTGTAAAAGAAAATAGAAATAGAAACTATTTAAAATTTTAACAAAATTCTCATCTTTCCCATGTATTCATCTTATTATTTAAACATGATTAGGTATGTACCTGATATTGGAAATAAAAGAAATACCAGTGATCAACACAGCAATATCACAGCAACAGCAACCTCAGAAATACCCAGTATCCGGATTTAAGCAATAAGAATTAATCACCAGAATTGAACTTCAGAATAAGATTTGTAAAAATGGAAGACTAATTTTTTCAGATTTTTTTTTCGTTTTTGTTTTTGTTTTACTATTTGCTAACACTCTTTAAGATTTTTTTTTTTCCAGATTCTTCTCTCTAAAATGTTTTCTTCTCCCTCATTCCCCCTTCTCAAATGAATACTAATTCTTATATAAGCAAGACCTAAACTTTTTATTTAATTAAAAGTAAACCACTATTAATTAAAAATTAAAAGTAAGACTTCCACTTTCATTTTATTTTAATCAAACTTTAAATTCCACTATGTTATGTTTTATTCTCCACTATACATATTCTATCAATACTTTAATTACCACTATCTTTTGTTTTGTCCCCCACTTTAATTTAACAATAATTAAATAACTAATGGACAAAATAACTTTAATTCAAATAATTGACTATAATTTAATGACTAAAATAACCCCAAAATTATTGAAATTTACTACTATACCCTTATCAGCTATAACCAATTCACCTAAATCAAACAACCAAAATATAGTAAATTTAACCAATTCTTAAACAATTTTAACAACAATTCTAACAATCTTGATGAACAACCAAGAACACCATGATTTTTAACAACAAAAATTTCTAGATTCATAATAGCAACAAACAAGTAACTTCAAATTACTTAAACTTAACATATCAAACAAACTATTTTAATTCTGTAATTAAAATCCGAATTTAGAATTAAGCAAAATAAAGAAACAAATTTAATCTACTAAACTCAATAATCACCTAAAATTCAAATTAAATTTACCAATATCACAACCAAGATTTAGGAAAAATGAAGTATGATAACAACTTAACAAAACACATGATTAAAGTATGAAAAATGAAGAAATAATCAAGAACATGATGAACAACAAGTAAGAAATAAAATCAAATATATACTATATAAATCCGAAAATATACATATATATATATATATATATATATATATATATATATATATATATATATATATATATATATATATATATATATATATATATATATATATATATATATATATATATATATATATATATATATATATATATATATATATATATATATATATATATATATATATATATATATATATATATATATATATATATATATATATATATATATATATCTATATGTATACATATATACATAATATACATAGAAAAATGAAATTCCTATATATATATACATAATCATCCGAAAAAATAATAAAAAATAAATAACAAAAGAATCTGTCCGAAAAATAAAATAACAACAACAATAAAAAAAACGAAATATATATACATATATACTACCCTAAAGCATATATATATATATATATATATATATATATATATATATATATATATATATATATATATATATACGAAAAAATAAGAAAATATATATATTGTCCGAAAAAATAAAAGTAAATAATAAAAATAATGAGAAATATATTCTTGCCTGAAAAATAAAAAAAAATAAAATATACATATATACATATAGTCATATATATTTAATATACCCATGTATACACGTATATACACAGCATATACATAGTATATACACATGCATAATTAGGGTTTTTATTACTTTATTCATACATATATGTATATTTATATACATATATACTATATATACACATATATATACATATATAACATATGTGTACAACTATATACACGTGTATATATATATATATATATATATATATGTATATATATACCCTCGCCGGAAAAACCAAAAAGAAAGGAAGATGAAGAAGAAAAGCATGGCTGCCATGGTCGGAGCTGGTCGTCGACTGTTCGACGGGGAAGGGGAGGTTCTCGGTGGTACTGGCGGGCAGGTGAGGGTCTTGTAGACGTCCATGTCGTGGGGATGGAGGTCGTTTGGTTGGTTCGTTTGGACGTGTGACGGGTTTGGTGGTGAGGATGCGAGTTGGCCGCTGCTGTTCGGCCATGGTTATGGTTGGTCGGCGGGGTGTGTGTATGCGGTCATGGGGTCATTTGGTGAGGGAGATAGGCTGGCGGCAGAGATAAGGTGAAGAAGAAGAAAGAAGAAGAGAGGAAATAGTTAAGGTGGAGGCTTTTTTTTTGTGTTATGTGTTATGTTAGGTTTAGGGTTAGTATGAATAGTATATTAGTATATGGGTTATGGGTTTGGGTCATGGGTTATGGGTCTTGGGTTTGTGTTATATGGTTTTGGGTTGGGTAGAATAGGTTTGGGCCTAAGTTTAAAATTTAAGAATAGGCCCAATTCCGAATTTATCTTCTCTATTTTTTAAATTTTTATTTTTATTTATTATGAAAAAAAATGTTAAGAGTAAATTATAAAAACTCAAAATTATCTTAAAACACTAATAAACTCATAATAATAATTATCACACAAAATTAGACGTCAATTAAAATAAAATCGCACAAATTGGATATTACAGGCTAAAAATGCAAAAATACATATTTTTGTGATTTTATAAAATAAACTTAATTATTACTAGTTATAAACTTGAATTTTATATAAAAATGCAACATATTTTCATATTTTTTATTTATTTAAACAAATAAATATGCACATATAAAATGCAAACAATTCAAGAAAAATAACACAAAATTCACAAATATTGCAAAAAACACAAAACTCTTT
The DNA here is from genome assembly GCA_032618575.1 of Nicotiana noctiflora. NCBI lineage: Eukaryota > Viridiplantae > Streptophyta > Magnoliopsida > Solanales > Solanaceae > Nicotiana > Nicotiana noctiflora. The sequence goes on from JASVEL010003491.1 coordinate 127,186, forward strand.
TATTTTGAATTTTTTGGGAGTAATTCTCATATAGGGCAAAAATCACGTGCTCACAGCTGCCCCTCTTTGCGCTTCCACCCTAGATAATCTCTCTCAATGTACACATCTAGTACGGGCTCATATTATGCTATACAGCTGGAGCTACGGCTGAGTGTATGTTTCCAATCATGATATAAGGGTCACCTAGCTCTATAGGTTCCCTAATACTCTACAGGTCGGCACAAGGCCCCAAACATGGCTATTAGCCCAATTGTACAGTTTTAGTCTCCGTAACAGTCATACAACACAGTATTCTATTAGCCGGGAAGGACTAAGTCCGAACCCCTAATCACAATGTCACCACGCCCGTTATAGAATGCGCGTCTCATCTCAATATAGCACTGTGAAGTGCTAGTACGGGGTTTCAAACCCTCAGTACATTATTTACTACTACCACTCACCTCGAACCGGTAGAAGCTTCAATCTGCCTTGCGCTTGCCTCGCAAATCAATCTCCTCGGGTGCCAAATCTGCTCAAAATCATAGAGAATGCATCAATATACGCTAATTTCACGAAATTCATTCGAAATAACCCAATTTATATCAAAACGCACAAGTTGTCAAAACCCGACTTTTGGTACACTTGTCGAAAAATTACAAAAATCACATTTTCGGAATCCTCGTCTCGATACGAGTCTAGGCATATAAAATTTACCAAAATCGGACTCCATTTGCCCACTCAAATCAGTGTTTTTCTTTAATTTAATCCTAGGGCTCAAACCCACCTTTAATCTTCCATTTATAGGGATTTAACCAAGGATTTCATGTTAAAATGATGTAATTAAGCCACAAAACTTACCTCCAACGATAACCCGATGTTCTCCCAGCAATAACTCGCCCAAATCGCCCAATTCGCCTTCAAGAACCGAGCCCCAAATGTTTTGCAACTTATGAAATTTTAACCCTTCTGTTATTTTTAACACAGGCGCGATTTCCGCTTCTGCGGACCAAAAATCCGCCTCTGCGAAGCCGCCTCTGCGACCAAATGGTCGCTTCTGCGGAAATACTCCTAGCCGCCCAGCTTCGCTTCTGCGGCTCAGGTCTCGCTCCTGCGAGACCGCTCCTGCGAAACCCCCTTCCGCTCCTGCGAGCCTTACCGCTTCTGCGCATCAGAGTCCGCTCCTGCGGACTCGCTTAGGCGACAAGTATTCCGCTTCTGCGGATTATCCCCTAACGAGCCCAGACCGCTTCTGCGGTCTTTCCTTCCGCACCTGCGGTGCCGCCCATGCGGACCAGGATCCGCCTCAGCGAACCCCAGCGCTTCTGCGCTCGTTTTCCGCTCCTGCGGGCTCGCTCCTGCGCCTCCATTTCCGCAGGAGCGAAAACAACAGAACCAGAACTCTTCAAACCTGGAATTTCCATGTTTTTCTCCCGATTAACCATCCGAAAACACCCCGAGGCCCCCGGGACCTCATTCAAACACACCAACACATCTTATTACCTTATTCGAACTTGTTCCAATCCTCAAAACACGTCTAATAACATCAAAACCCATAATTCACATCGAATTCAAGCCTAAATTCCTTAAAACATTCCGAATTACACAATCAATCAAAAACCCGACTAAACGACGTCCGAATGACCTGAAATTTTGCAGGCACATCCAAAATCACCTAACGAAGCTACTGCAACTGTCGGAATTCCATTCCGACCCCCGGATCAAAATCTCACCTACCGTTCGGATTTCGCCAAAATTCAACCTTAGCCAATTCAAGCCTAAAACTACACCGGACCTCCAAATTCAATTTCCGATTGTTCTCCTAAGTCATAAATGATCCCCCGAAACTAGTCGAATCATCAGAATCCGGTTCCGAGCATTCTAACTCAATAGTCAACTCTTTGTTGACTTTCCATATTCAAGTTTTCTTCAAAAAGGTTATATGCCTCATTTTCATTTCAATTCACTCCTAACTTCCCCGATAGACTCTAATACTGATATAAAAGCATGAATTATGTAATTACAACACAACGGGGTGGTAATTCCTGTGACGACGGGCCGGGTCGTCACACACTCATGGATAGCACGTACCTTAGCCTCGTCCATGCGTAGCTCGCCATTGCTAATGACATGGCCCAAGAAGTGCACCTTTGATTGTGCAAACTCTCACTTCTCCCTCTTTATGTATAGCTCGTTCTCCCGTAAGACTTGGAAAACTTTCCTTAAGTGCTCCATGTGTTCCTCCAAGGTGTTGCCATAGATGACTATATCATCTAGGTAGACTACCACGAACTGATCGAGGTAGGGATGAAAAATCTTGTTCATAAGGGTGAAAAATGTAGTCGGTGCATTGGTTAAGCCGAAGGGCATCACCAACCACTCAAAGGCTCCATATCTTGTCACACATGCTGTCTTTGGCTCATCCCCTTCGGCAATGCGAACCTGGTAGTAGCCTTTTCGAAGATCCACCTTGGTAAAGTATTTGGCTTGCCCAAGTCTATCGAACAAGTCATTAATGAGTGGGATTGGGTACTTATTCTTCACGGTAACCTTATTAAGTGCTCGGTATTCTATGCACAAGTGCAACGATCCATCCTTCTTCTTCTGGAACAATACTGGTGCGCCGAAAGGTGCCTTTGATGGGCGAATGTGACCAGCATCCAGCAACTCTTTCAATTGTTTCTTGAGCTCCTCTAGCTCGGGCGGTGCCATATGATATGGGGAAAATGCAGGTGGTTTAGCCCCTGGTTCCAACTCAATTTTGTGATCCACCTCTTGCCTAGGCGACAAGTGCTTAGGCAACTCCTCGGGCCTGACAGCTTTGTTTTCCTTAAGCAACTTCTCTATGCAAGGAGGCAATGTCTCTTGAAAACTCTTGTCTTCCTTTGTACTTGCAATAGTTGCCACGAACGTTGGCTCCCCCTTCTTGATCCCCTTTACAATCTGCATAGCTGAGATTTGTGCTTGGATTTGTCCGTGTGGCATAGTCATTGTAGGAACCATGCAAGCTCCTTCTCGCTCCATAACGAAAAGACGTTGGAGGTGGGGGTCGATCAAAGTATGACAATGTCTAAAGAACTCTTGCCCCAGTATGATGTCAAATATATCTATAGCAGTTACGGTAAAGTTTGTCATACCTTTCCAAGCTCCCAATTTGACACATACTCCATTATCTACCCCGCGAGCATTTTGTACCTCGGCATTTACGGTCTTGACGCGAGAGTTGGTTGGGGCAAGCTTCAATTCTAGTCTCTTTGCGGTAGCCTCAGTCACGAAGTTGTGAGTTTCTCTAGTATCCACCATTGCACGAGCTGGCTTGTTGTTGATGGTTAGGTCTACGTACTGATTGCCACTCTCGGTAGGTTGGATAGCTTGCTTTGTGACGGCACCACATAATCCGATCATACCCAACTGTGCAGTTCCCAAACTCTCTCCTTGCGGCTGCTCCTTTCGTTCACGGACTATGGCGCTGAGGCTCTTTAGGTCGGGATAATTTCTAAAGCCATGTGGCCCTCCGCATATATAGCATCCCTTCTTCTTGGCATGTGCCTTCTTCTCGGCGTAGCCTTGACGACCACTCGACTTTTTGGAATCTTGAGTCTTGGAGTATTGTTGATGTATCTCCTTGCCTTTGCCACGATCTCCCCCACCTTTGACATTGTTAACTTTTGACTCCTTTCCATTGCCTTTTTTGTGCTTAGCATGCCTGAAATCCATCATTGATTCGGCCTCTACTATGGCTTGGTCTATATCGGTGACTTGTCGGCATTGTAACTCTTGATTAGCCCAATTTTGCAACCCGTCCATGATACGGAACAACAAGTCATGGTTTGTCAGGTTGGGGATTTGAAGCATAAGGGTAGTGAACTCCTTGACATAGTTACGTATGCTCCATGTTTGCTTCAATTCCCTAAGCTTGCGCCTTGCCTCGTACAAGACATTGTTTGGAAAGGATTGTCGTTTGAACTCAGCTTTGAACTGATCCCATGTGCTAATAGTACATAAACCTTTATCCACATCCTACATCTTCCTTCTCCACCAAAGCATGGCAGTCTCTGAGAGGTACAATACCGCAGTGTTGCTCTTTGCCTCGTCGTCCCTCACTTTGTCGTGCCTGAAGTAGTTCTCCAAGTGCCAAAGGAAATTTTCCACTTCTTGTACATCACGAACACCTTTGAACACCGGTGGTTTGGGAGCATCGATCTTGGTCTCTCTCATTACCATGCAACATTGCTGGCTACCTCGGTCACGCCAGCATTGACATGCTCCTCGAGTAAATCTATCTTTGCCTTCATAGCATCGATAGTACTCAAAGCCTCCATGAGTCTGCACTCTAAGGCAGTGATGGTTTGCCTTAGTTCCGTCTCAGTCTGTGTACATCCCTCCAAGTCATTTCGGATACTCTCAATCTCTTCAAGAGTGTGCCCCTCAAGAACGCTAAGGGTGCCTTCCACCTTTCCCAAGCGTTGGCCAAATATCTCCACGGCATCCATCCCCACGTTCATCTTCATCACCCACTCTTTACCGAGCGAGACGTCCTCGGGCAGGACCTCTACTTCATCCTCGCTCGCCTCAGTGGCAGATGATTCTTGGGATATAAGTCCTTTGTTAGACACAACCTCAGGTGGTACCTCCTGGCTCTTGTTGTTGGCATTCCTCTTTTTCCCACGGCCGCTCTTGCCAGCAGCATCCTGGATGACGTTGGCTTGGGTGTTGGAAGCGTTAATTTCTCCGTCGTTCGCCATTCCCTTAGTTGAAACCTTCGCTCTGATACCACGTTGTCACGTCCTTAGTTGTTAACTAAGTACACGTGTGGCACTTGACAACTCGATCACGATCTTGCACAACTTGCTCACGTTCTTGCTATGCGAAGCCAGCCTTACTACACTCAAAATCGCTAAGAGAATGGAAGAAAGAACACAAGAGAATTGTTAAAGGAAGCTTTGTAGTAAAGAGAACTTGAATTGTTTTCTTGGTTGATGAATTATAAATGAATACCCCCTATTTATACTAATCACCTAGGGGCTAGTATGTAAATAATAATTATTCTACAAGTCCTTTCATATTTACAAATAAGTCCATTCTCTAGAATACTCTATAAGCCTAGAAGATTCCAATGACTTTCCTAGCGAATTCATAAAGATCTAGGTTCTTCCTAAGGAAATGTCAATACTTCTCTAGAATATTCTCACAAATGCTAGCCTTCTTCTTATGTAAGCTTCCACATGGCATTAATATATGCCAAATGGTGATTTCTCTGTAACGACCCGGCCCGTCGTTACGGGAATTACCACCCCGTTATCTTGCATTTACATATATTATGCTTTTAACACAGTATTGAAATATATCGGGTGAGTTAGGAGTGATTTGGATTGAAAATGAAACAAATAGCATGTTTGAAGAAAGCTTGAAAATGAAAGGTCAACCAAGAGTTGACTATTGAGTTAGAGTGCTCGGAACCGGATTCCGATGATTCGACTAGTTCCGGGGATCATTTATGACTTAGGAGAACAATCGGAATTGAATTCGGAGGTCCGGTGTAGTATTAAGCTTGAATTGGCGAATGTTGAATTTTGGCGAAAACCGGATGGTAGGTGATATTTTGATCCGGGGGTCGGAATGGAATTCCGACAATTTCTGTAGCTTCGTTATGTGATTTTGGATATGTCTGCAAATTTTCAGGTCATTCGGACATCGTTTGATCGGGTTTTGGATTGAATGTTAGTTTGAAAGTTTTGAAGAAACTTAGGCTTGAATCCGTGGTTAATTGGTGATTTTGATGTTTAGTATGGTGTTTTTATGATTGGAACAAGTTCGTATCATGTGTTGGAGTATGTTGGTGGTTTTCGTTGGGGTCCCGGGAGTCTCGGGATGAATTCGGGGGTCCAAACGGACCATTGTTGAAAGAAAAGAGAAAAATCTGGTTGCTGTCATAACCTCAACAGACAATTGCTCTCCGCGATCGCGGGGATGGGGATGCGATCGCGTAGAGCGGGGAGATAAGGCATCGCGATCGCAGGGTAAGAGTCGCGATCGCGTAGAATTGAACGGGTGTTAATCGCGATCGCAGGCCAATATACGCGATCGCGTAGAAGAAGAAATGGGTCCAGGGGAAATATGCTACGCGATCGCAGGAGTGAAGGACGCGATCGCGTGAAGCAGGGTGATTGTGCATCGTGATCGCGTGAAGGAAGTCGCGATCGCGTGAGGCCGAGAAAATTGAGCATCGCGATCGCGTGAGGAAGATCGCGATCGCGTAGAAGAACCTGTTCTGGCAGTGAACTTAAGTCCAGAAACAGAGAGTTACGGGTTACACCCCCAAAACTCAATTTCAAGCCCTAGAGAGAAGAAAACTCGAGGAAATCACCGAGAAGTCATCGGGTATCGTCGGAGGTAAGATTCTTGACTCAAAAACATCAATTTATGGTAGTATTAACATCAATCTTCATGAAATTGGGTTGAAATCTTGAAGAAATGTGGCCTAAGTATTAAAAACGGGATTTTTGGATTTGGAGGGTCATTTGAACTCCGATTTCGATAAATTTTATATGCACGGACTCGTGGCAAGATAAGGATCGCGTTGGTACTAATTTCGGAATTTTCCGAGCAGTGGGGCCCGGGGTCGGGTTTTACCAACTTAGTGTAATTTTGCGAATTTCATATAAATTGAAGTGGGTTATGATTCTTTGACCCGTATTTGATATAATTATTGTGGTTTGACTAGATTCTACGCACGAGGGAGCTAAATTCAAAGGAAAAGGCATCGCGGACGATTCTACGACCGGCTAAAGGTGAGTAGTTTGTGTATATTGTAGCCTGAGGGTTCGAAACCCCGGCTTAGCACATTATGACGCTAATAGGGCGTGGCTCGCACACCGTGGCAGGTGCGGGATTGATTGTGATTGGGGATTGAGACTTGGTCCATCCCGGGAATGAATAATATGATGTTAGTGTTGGAAATACACTGTATTTGCTATATTGTGGGCTGTAAGCCTTGTTTGGGGCCTTGTGCCGATCTGTAGCGTCCTTAGAGGACAATATTTATGTGATAGCTATAACTGCTTAAATCACTGATCTCGGTCCTGGAAATTGTAATCACACTTTTGAAATGCTAAGTCACCGGCTTTTGCAAAATTAATAAAGTTAAAGTATTTTTCATAAATTATGAATTGAGAACTGGAAATAAGGAAAAATGAATTGTTTTGTGACTTAATTGCTTATTGTGGACTGAGTGTGGGATCGGACTGCACGCCGCAGTAGTTGATATGAGGGTCGGGCTGCACGCCGCAACAGTATTGCGCTTGGGCTGTAGGAGCCCCTCCGGAGTCTGTACACACCCCCAGTGAGCGCCGTCGACGTTAAATGGGATCGGGCTACACGCCGTAGCAGTTATGTGCATTGCATTGCATCCGTATTTGTTGGATTACTCTGTGGTAGCTGTATTGTATTATTGTTGCTAGTTCGTAGGAGATTCGGACTGTAGTGTAGCTTCATTTTGTGGTATTTTGTGGATTTCTTACTGTCAGCTACATATATATATATTTGTTACTCACTGAGTACTTAGTACTCACCCCTACTCCCTGCACCTTTTGTGTGCAGACTCAGGTACACAGGAGCAGTAGACGGACATCTCCGGCGTTTACATTGTCACATCGAGTTGCTGAGGTAGCTGCCTACGTTCGCAGAGCCTAGCTTCTCCTCTCATTCCAGTTGTTATTGTATATTTTGTATTCGGACTTGAGTACTTCTATATCGTACTCTCTATTTCCTATTGGGTTTTGTTAGAGGCTCTAGACTTGTGACTCCGGATCTTTGGGAGTGTCAGTATTTTGTTCAGTATTATTATTATTGGAGTTCTTAAACTCATATATTCTTCTTGGGTTGTCCATTTGGGACGGATATCTATGTGTTAATTGAATTGTTGGTCTGGCTGGCCTAGCTTGATTGTTGGGCGCCATCACGACCGGATTTGGGTCGTGACAAGTTGGTATCAAAGCTCTAGGTTATTAGGACTCGCGAGTCATGAGCCGGTTTAGTAGGCTTTCGCGGATCGGTACGTAGACGTCCGTATCTATCTTCGAAGGGCTATAGAAACTTTAGGAAAAAACCTCATTTTCTTGAATTCATATCGTGCGATTTGTGTTATCATGAAATTAAATCTTTCCATATTCTATTCTCTCGCAGATGGCGAGAACACGAGCTAACGGACGTGGCGGACGACCACCATTGGCACCCAGAGGCCGTGGTCGTGGTAGAGGTAGGGCAGCAGTGCCAGCACCTGCTGACCCACCAGCTGACCAGACTCAGGGTCAGGTTCCAGCTGCAGACGCTCCGGTAGCTCAGGTTCAGGCACCGGCAGTTCCTATTGTGATACCGGGTCTTCGGGAGACTTTGGCTCAGATTCTATCAGTATGCACTGGCTTGGCTCAGGTAGTTGCAGCCTCTAGTGCAGCATCTTCTTCACAGGCAGGGGAAGGGAATCGGACCCCCGTGGCTCGCACACCCGAGCCGGTAGTACAGGGTATTCAGGCACCTGGGGCAGCTCCAGTTCCAGTTATGCCCGACGATGAGCAGCGTCGTTTGGAGAGATTTGAGAGGCTACAGCCTCCGACATTCAGTGGAGCTGAGGGCGAGGATGCCCGGGGTTTTCTTGACAGATGTCAGCGCATGCTTCGCACCGCGGGTATTCTAGAGTCCAGCGGTGTTTCATTCACCACTTTTTAGTTCACAGGTGCAGCATTTTCAGTGGTGGGAGGATTTCGAGAGGCGTAGGCCCGCTGGGGCAGTGCCCCTCACTTGGCAGCAGTTCTCCATGGTATTTTTGGAGAAGTACGTGCCTCGGTCTCGGAGAGAGGAGCTGCGACGTCAGTTCGAGTGGTTGAAGCAGGGAGAGATGACGGTTAATTAGTACGAGATGAGATTCACACAGCTGGCCCGTCATGCCATGTGGATGGTTCCTACCGACAGGGAGAGGACCCGGAGATTTATTGATGGTCTTATTTATCCCATCCGCATATTGATGACCCGGGAGAGAGTTTCTACGGTTACCTTTGAGGAGGTGGTTGATGCCTGCCCGTCACATTGAGACGGATCGCCGCAGAGAGCGAGAGGAGAGAGAGGCTAAGAGGCCTCGTGGTACCGGCAGGTTACAGTGGTGCTCCGTCTAGGGGCCAACTTCAGCATAGCAGAGGTCGCTCCTTCGGATCTCATCAGTCTGGACGTACAGAGTCCAGTGGGGTTTCATCCGATCGTGGTCGTCAAGGCCGGCGGGGTTATCGGGGTCGGCGGGGCCGCCGGCGAGTCGGCCCGCACCGAGTGCTCTTCCGGCTCGGAGCTGCGCTCCTGTTTCCTCGGCCACGGGATTCATCGGTAGCGAGGGGTCCTCGGCGGCCCCTTCTTCCATCTTCGGGCCGTTGTTTTGAGTGCGGTGATTTGGGCCATATCGGGAGAGAGTGTCCTCAGTGGCTTCGTAAGAGGTCACAGCGGAGGGATCAGCCTTCGTCTTCTACTCCTGTTTCTTCAGCGCCAGCACAGTCAGCTAGGACTGGTGGCCAGGTATCCAGAGGTCGCCCCGGGGGCGAGGATCGTACTGGTGGAGGTCAGGCTCGTTTTTATGCTCTTCCGGACAGGAAGGATGCTAGCGCTTCAGATGCGGTTATTTCAGGTATTATCTCAGTCTGCCACAGAGATGCTTCTGTCTTATTTGATCCCGGATCCACCTATTCTTATGTCTCTACTTATTTTGCACATCATTTGGGTATGACCCGTGGTATTTTTGCTTTGCCCGTACATGTGTCTACCCCAGTGGGGGATACTGTTGTTGTGGATCAGGTATATCGATCCTGTATTATTACTATTGGGGGTCTGGAGACCCGAGTTGATTTATTACTACTGGGCATGGTAGATTTCGATGTTATTCTAGGCATGGATTGGTTATCTCCTTACCATGCGATTCCGGACTGTCATGCCAAGACAGTCACACTAGCTATTCCAGGTAATCCGAGGATCGAGTGGCGTGGCTTGACTGATTATGTGTCCGACAGGGTGATTTCTTATATAAATGCTCAGCGAATGATTGGCAAGGGTTGTTTGTCTTATTTGGCCTTCATTAGAAATGTTGAGGCCTGAGACACCCAGTCTTGATTCGGTCCCCATTGTGAGGGAGTTTCCGGATGTATTTCCATCAGACCTGCCAGGCATGCCGCCTGACCGAGATATCGATTTTGGTATTGACTTGGTGCCGGGCACTCAGCCCATTTCTATTCCTCCCTATCGCATGGCACCAGCAGAGTTAAAAGAATTGAAAGAACAGCTTCAGGAACTCTTAGATAAGGGTTTCATTCGTCCAAGTGTGTCACCTTGGGGTGCACCGGTGTTGTTCGTAAAGAAGAAAGATGGCACAATGAGAATGTGCATTGATTACAGCAGCTGAACAAGGTAACAGTGAAGAATAAGTACCCATTGCCTCGTATTGAGGACCTATTTGATCAGCTCCAGAGAGCTAGTGTATTTTCTAAGATTGATCTTCGATCGGGCTATCATCAGTTGAAGATCAGGGACTCAGATATTATGAAGACAGCGTTCGGGACGCGATATGGGCACTACGAGTTCCTGGTGATGTCTTTCGGGTTGACTAATGCCCCAGCTGCATTCATGCACTTGATGAATAGTGTATTTCGGCCGTACCTTGATTCTTTTGTGATTGTGTTTATTGATGATATCCTGGTATACTCACGCAGCCAGGAGGAGCATGCACAGCATTTGAGAGTGGCATTGCAGAGGTTGAGAGAAGAGAAGCTTTATGCAAAATTCTCTAAGTGTGAGTTCTGGCTTGATACTGTGGGTTTTCTGGGACATATAGTGTCCAGTGATGGTATTCGGGTTGATCCACAGAAGGTTGAGGCAGTGCAGAATTGGCCCAGACCTTCCTCAGCTACAGAGATTCGGAGTTTTCTCGGCTTGGCGGGCTATTATCGTCGGTTTGTTCAGGATTTCTCATCTATTGCTTCACCGTTGACTAAGCTGACACAGAAGAATGCCCCATTTGTGTGGTCTGATGAGTGTGAGGAGAGCTTTCAAAAGCTCAAGGAGGCTTTGACCACCGCTCCAGTACTTGTGTTACCATCAGCTTCAGGGTCATATACGGTGTATTGTGATGCTTCCAGAGTTGGACTCGGTTGTGTGTTGATGCAGGAGGGTAGAGTTATTGCATATGCTTCTCGTCAGCTAAAGCCCCACGAGAAGAACTACCCTGTTCATGATTTGGAGTTAGCTGCTATTGTTCATGCCTTGAAGATTTGGAGGCATTATCTATATGGTGTATCTTGTGATGTATATACGGACCACCGCAGCCTTCAGCATTTGTTTAAGCAAAAAGATCTAAATTTGAGGCAGCGGAGATGGCTTGAATTGCTTAAAGACTATGATATTACTATCTTGTACCATCCCGGGAAAGCCAATGTAGTGGCTGATGCATTGAGCCGGAAGGCTATTAGTATGGGCGGTTTGGCGTATATTCCAGTTGGGGAGAGACCCCTAGCAGTTGATGTTCAGGCGTTAGCTAATCAGATGGTAAGGCTGGATATTTCTGAGCCCGGTCGGGTGATGGCTTATGTAGTAGCTCGTTCTTCTTTATATGATCGTATTCGAGAGCGCCAGTATGATGATCCACACTTACTTGTCCTTAAGGACAGAGTTCAGCATGATGATGCTAGAGATGTCACTATTGATAGTGAGGGCGTATTGCGGATGCAGGTCCGGATATGTGTGCCCAATGTTGATGGCCTTCGTGAGTTGATATTGGAAGAGGCCCATAGCTCGCGGTATTCTATTCATCCAGGAGCCGCGAAGATGTATCGGGATTTGAAGCAGCATTACTGGTGGAGAAAGATGAAGAAAGATATTGTGAGCCATGTGGCTCGGTGTCTAAACTGTCAGCAGGTCAAGTATGAGCATCAGAGACCTGGTGGTGTGTTCCAGCGTATTGATATTCCTGAGTGGAAGTGGGAAAGGATTACTATGGACTTTGTTAGTGGACTCCCTCGGACGGCGAGGAAGTTTGATTCAGTTTGGGTGGTGGTGGATAGGTTGACTAAGTCAGCTCACTTCATCCCAGTGTGTACTACCTATACCTCAGAGCGGTTGGCAGAGATATTCATCCGTGAGATAGTGAGATTGCATGGAGTTCCTATTTCCATTATATCGGACAGAGGTACCCAGTTCACATCTCAGTTCTGGAGGACATTTCAGCGAGAGTTGGGTTCACAGGTGGAGCTGAGCACAACATTTCATCCACAGACGGATGGGCAGTCTGAGCGTACTATTCAGATATTGGAGGACATGTTGCGTGCTTGTGTCATTGATTTTGGTGGTTCATGGGCTGATTATTTGCCTTTGGCGGAGTTTGCTTATAATAATAGCTATCAGTCCAGCATTCAGATGGCACCGTATGAAGCTTTATATGGGAGACGGTGTAGGTCTCCAATCGGTTGGTTCGAGCCCGGCGAGGCTAGGTTGTTGGGGACAGAGTTAGTCCAAGATGCCTTAGACAAGGTAAAGGTGATTCAGGAGAGACTTCGCACAGCTCAGTCGCGTCAGAAGAGTTATGCGGACCGGAAGGTCCGAGATGTGTCTTATTCAGTAGGTGAGAAGGTGTTGCTGAAAGTTTCGCCTATGAAAGGTGTTATGAGGTTTGGAAAGAAAGGGAAGTTGAGCCCAAGGTTTATTGGACCTTTTGAGGTGCTTAGGAAAGTTGGGGAGGTGGCTTATATGCTTGCTTTGCCACCCAGTTTGTCGGGAGTTCACCCGGTGTTTCATGTATCTATGCTCCGGAAGTATGTCGGAGACCCGTCTCATGTGTTGGACTTCAGCACGATACAGCTAGATGAGGATTTGACTTATGATGTGGAACCAGTAGCCATTTTGGGTCGACGGGTTCGTAAGCTGAGATCCAAGGATATAGCTTCAGTGAAAGTGCAGTGGAGAGGTCGTCCCGTGGAGGAAGCAACTTGGGAGACCGAGCAGGAAATGCGGAGCAGATATCCACACTTGTTTGATGCTCCGGGTATGTTTCTTAACCCGCTCGCGGACGAGCGTTTGTTTAAGTTGGGGAGAATGTAACGACCCGGCCCGTCGTTACGGGAATTACCACCCCGTTATCTTGAATTTACATATATTATGCTTTTAACACAGTATTGAAATATATCGGGTGAGTTAGGAGTGATTTGGATTGAAAATGAAACAAATAGCATGTTTGAAGAAAGCTTGAAAATGAAAGGTCAACCAAGAGTTGACTATTGAGTTAGAGTTCTCGGAACCGGATTCCGATGATTCGACTAGTTCCGGGGGATCATTTATGACTTAGGAGAACAATCGGAATTTAATTCGGAGGTCCGGTGTAGTATTAAGCTTGAATTGGCGAATGTTGAATTTTGGCGAAAACCGGATGGTAGGTGATATTTTGATCCGGAGGTCGGAATGGAATTCCGACAATTTTTGTAGCTTCGTTATGTGATTTTGGATATGTCTGCAAATTTTCAGGTCATTCGGACATCGTTTGATCGGGTTTTGGATTGAATGTTAGTTTGAAAGTTTTGAAGAAACTTAGGCTTGAATCCGTGGTTAATTGGTGATTTTAATGTTTAGTATGGTGTTTTTATGATTGGAACAAGTTCGTATCATGTGTTGGAGTATGTTGGTGGTTTTCGTTGGGGTCCCGGGGGTCTCGGGATGAATACGGGGGTCCAAACGGACCATTGTTGAAAGAAAAGAGAAAAATCTGGTTGCTGTCATAACCTCAGCAGACAATTGCTCTCCGCGATCGCGGGGATGGGGATGCGATCGCGTAGAGCTGGGAGATAAGGCATCGCGATCGCAGGGTAACAGTCGCGGTCGCGTAGAGGTGAACGGGTGTTAATCGCGATCGCAGGCCAATATACGCGATCGCGTAGAAGAAGAAATGGGTCCAGGGAGAAATATGCTACGCGATCGCAGGAATTAAGGACGCGATCGCGTGAGGCAGGGTGACTGTGCATCGCGATCGCGTGAAGGAAGTCGCGATCGCGTGAGGCCGAGAAAATTGAGCATCGCGATCGCGTGAGGAAGATCGCGATCGCGTAGAAGAACCTGTTCTGGCAGTGAACTTAAGTCCAGAAACAGAGAGTTACGGGTTTACACCCCCAAAACTCAATTTCAAGCCCTAGAGAGAAGAAAACTCGAGGAAATCACCGAGAAGTCATCGGGTATCGTCGGAGGTAAGATTCTTGACTCAAAAACATCAATTTATGGTAGTATTAACATCAATCTTCATGAAATTGGGTTGAAATCTTGAAGAAATGTGGCCTAAGTATTAAAAACGGGATTTTTGGATTTGGAGGGTCATTTGAACTCCGATTTCGATAAATTTTATATGCACGGACTCGTGGCGAGATAAGGATCGCGTTGGTACTAATTTCGGAATTTTCCGAGCAGTGGGGCCCGGGGTCGGGTTTTACCAACTTAGTGTAATTTTGCGAATTTCATATAAATTGAAGTGGGTTATGATTCTTTGACCCGTATTTGATATAATTATTATGGTTTGACTAGATTCTACGCACGAGGGAGCTAAATTCAAAGGAAAAGGCATCGCGGACGATTCTACGACCGGCTAAAGGTGAGTAGTTTGTGTATATTGTAGCTTGAGGGTTCGAAACCCCGGCTTAGCACATTGTGACGCTAATAGGGCGTGGCTCGCACACCGTGGCAGGTGCGGGATTGATTGTGATTGGGGATTGAGACTTGGTCCATCCCAGGATATGAATAATATGTGTTAGTGTTGGAAATACACGGTATTTGCTATATTGTGGGCTGTAAGCCTTGTTTGGGGCCTTGTGCCGATCTGTAGCGTCCTTAGAGGACAATATTTATGTGATAGCTATAATTGCTTAAATAACTGATCTCAATCCTGGAAATTGTAATCACACTTTTGAAATGCTAAGTCACCGGCTTTTGCAAAATTAATAAAGTTAAAGTATTTTTCATAAATTATGAATTGAGAACTGGAAATAAGGAAAAATGAATTGTTTTGTGACTTAATTGCTTATTGTGGACTGAGTGTGGGATCGGACTGCACGCCGTAGTAGTTGATATGAGGGTCGGGCTGCACGCCGCAGCAGTATTGCGCTTGGGCTGTAGGAGCCCCTCCGGAGTCTGTACACACCCCCAGTGAGCGCCGTCGACGTTAAATGGGATCGGGCTACACGCCGTAGCAGTTATATGCATTGCATTGCATCTGTATTTGTTGGATTACTCCGTGGTAGTTGTATGGAATTATTGTTGCTAGTTCGTAGGAGATTCGGACTGTAGTGTAGCTTCATTTTGTGGTATTTTGTGGGTTTCTTACTGTCAGCTACATGTATATATTTGTTACTCACTGAGTACTTAGTACTCACCCCTACTCCCTGCACCTTTTGTGTGCAGACTCAGGTACACAGGAGCAGTAGACGGACATCTCCAGCGTTTACATTGTCACATCGAGTTGCTGAGGTAGCTGCCTACGTTCGCAGAGCCTAGCTTCTCCTCTCATTCCAGTTGTTATTGTATATTTTGTATTCGGACTTGAGTACTTCTATATCGTACTCTCTATTTCCTATTGGGTTTTGTTAGAGGCTCTAGACTTGTGACTCCGGATCTTTGGGAGTGTCAGTATTTTGTTCAGTATTATTATTATTGGAGTTCTTAAACTCATATATTCTTATTGGGTTGTCCATTTGGGACGGATATCTATGTGTTAATTGAATTGTTGGTCTGGCTGGCCTAGCTTGATTGTTGGGCGCCATCACGACCGGATTTGGGTCGTGACAGTGGCATGATGGCGTGGCAGGTCATCACAAAAATTTGTAAAATATTGAAATTTTAACTTAAAATATATTTAAGCAGACTTCAATAAATATTTTGGGTAAACAGACTCGGACATGTGGTCGGACAGTCCTGGAGGGTCCGTAGGGACTTGGGCGTATGCCCGAAATCGAATTCTGAGGTCCCAAGCCTGAGAAATGAATTTTTGAAGAAAATTATTTTCCAAAATTGCTTAAAAGATTTGGAAATGAAATTTGATTAGAACATATTGGTATCGGGCCACTATTTTGATTCCGGCACCCGGTACATATCTTATATATGAATTAAGATAAATCTATGAAGTTTTATAAGAAACGGAATCCGTTTGATGGTATTTGGACCTTAAATGTAAATTCGATGTTTTAAGAAGTTTGAAACAATTTATTGCTTTTAAGGCTTAATTTGATGTTAATGATATTATTTTGGGGATTTGATCGCACAGATAAGTTCATATGGTATTTTTTGAGTTAGCACGTATGTTTGGTTTGGAGCCCCAAGGGCTCGGGTGTGTTTCAGAAGGTTTTTGGAACTCAAAAAGTTGCAGGTTTTCCAGTTTCTGGTGTGCTGATACTTTCTTCTTCGCGTTCGCGGGAGGACCTGTCCTCCCGCGAACGTGATGTGTTATTTATGTTGAAGGAAAATTCATTCTACGCGAACGCGTAACCCAGATCGCGAACGCGAAGCTTTGGGGGGTCTTCCATTCGCGAACGCGGGCCTAGTAACGCGAACGCGAAGGCTAATTGAGTCTAGGCAGGGGGAGGGATATTGTACATACGCGAATGCAACCACATGGACGTGAACACGGGGATCGAGGGTTTACATCTCCGCGAACGCGAAAGCCTTGCAGGCCTAACCCATCTCGAACGCAATAAGCTTATCACGTATGTGATGACCAATTTCGCCTAGTTATTTTATAAGACCTGAACATTAGCCATTATGGGATTTTCATTTCTTTTCACAAACTTCATCTTCTCCACACCTCTTGGGCAATTTTTGAAGAACTCCTTCACCATAACCTCTTGAGTAAGTAATCTTTAACTTATTTTCTTTCATTTTTATCAACACCCACAAGGTTTCTAGGCCTAAAACATGAGATTAAGGGTAAAAAATTAGGAATTTGGGTAGAGTTAGAATTTTTTGATTAATTGTGATTTAGAGCTCGTTTTGGGGTCGAATTTTAGAATTAATTATATATCCGGGCTCATGGATGAGTAGGTGATCGGGTTTTGGTCTGAACCTCGTATTTTGATCAAGCAGGCCCGGGATTAATTTTTGACTTTTTGGGGAGAATGATTAGAAAGTTACAATTAAGCATTGGGATTAAATTGTTTAGCATATATTGACATTATTTAGTCGATTATGTATAGATACGATTGAGTTGGAGCCAAATTCGAAAAAAAAAAACGGTGTTTGAGGATTGAGTTGGCCGTGGTAGTTCGAGGTAGGTGTTCGGTCTAACCTTAGCTTGAGGGATTAGGAGTTGAATCTTATTTTCCATTTGCATCTTGTTGAGTACGACGTATAGGCATGGTGACGAGTATCTATACGTTGATGTTGAGCATGACTGCGAGTCTTAAATTGATATTGTTGTGATCTTAAATGATATTACGGATGCTTTAATTGATAATTCTCGATATTGAGCAAGGATTAAGTTTGTTTTCGTCAAAAGAATTTTATTGTTGAGTATTGGTGTTAGCTGAGATAAGTAGTAGTTGAGTTGAGATTGGTTATAGCTGATTCTCCCTTGCCAGGACATATTTACTTTTATTGTCGAATCCCTTGCCGGGATAGTGTAGTTTATTATTGATCCCTTGCCGGGATCTTTGGTATGGTTGTTACTAAAGGTATATAAATATATGGATCGGGTTGCACACTGCAATAATGTTATATTGGAGCGGGTTGCACGCCGCACCAATATTATATTGGAGCGGGTTGCACGCCGCACCAATATTATATTGGATTGGGTTGCACGCCACAATAATGTTATATTGGAAAGGTTTGCACATCGCAACAGTGATATAAATGGATCAAGTTGCACACTGCAACAGTGTTAAATGATAAGGGATCGGGTTGCATGCCGCAACAGTATTGTTATTGTTTTGTTGTAGATTTTAAATTGTTCTCTCATATTATCTTGAGTTCCTCCTAGATTTCACAGTCTTCCCGTAGCATGTAACCCCTCCCATTTAAATTATTTATTCCTATTTATTTTTTCGCTATATATTATATAGCTGCACATGTTTATCTGGAGTTTGGTCATAGCCTCATCACTACCTCGCCGGGGTTAAGCCAGACACTTACCAGCACATGGGTCGGTGTACTCATGCTACACTCTGCACTATATGCAGATATCGGAGCAGCATTTGGACAGTAGCACTCAGGGAGCCAGCCTTCACTCCATCCAGAGATCCCGAGGTAGTCCTGCAGGCGTCCGCAGGCCGAGCGTTCTCTCCTACTTCTTCATGTATTCTGTTTTCACTAGATTACAAGACAGATTGTATTTCTTTCAGGCACTTGTTGTAGTAATCTTAGTCCGTCAGTGAATATTGTGACACCAGATTTCGGGTAAAGGAGTACATTGGTATTGTAGTACTGGTTTGGTTATTTTTAGTTGTTTAAGTCTTCCTCTTATTTCTGTTATCGTAAAGTTTAAAATATTAATTAAGTCTTCCTCTTATTTCTGGGAATTGTGAAATTCTGTTCGTATTTGCGAACACTTTGAAAATCCCAGACTCTTGCAATTGCGATCAAAAATATTGTATTTGTGACTGGCCCTTCTTTGCATTTGCGAACCACTTGGTCGCATTGGCGATCAGGCCTGCACAGTCCCCTTCTCGCGTTTGCGAGGTCGCACTTGCGAGACTGGCTTCGCAATTTTCGAAGCCTGCAGATCAGAAATACCATAAATTTTTCAAGTTCAAAAATACATCTGAGGCCGCTCCAAAACTCACACGAGCCCTCGGGACTCCAAACCAAATATACACACAACCTCAAATATATTCTACGGACTTATCCGTGCAATAAAATCGCCAAAATAACATCATAATCATATACATCGAATTAAACCTCAAAATCCATGAATTCTTTCAAACTTCTTAAAACATCAAATTTTCCATTTAATGTCTGAATCACATCAACGATATCTGTTTTCAACCAAACTTTACAGAAACGATGTAAAATATATATATAAGACTTGTATTGGGCGCCGGAACCAAATACGGGCCCGATACTATCGTATTCTAATCAGATTTCATTTCAAATTTCCTTAAACAATTTCAGAAAATAATTTTACTTAAAATTTTATTTCTTGGGCTTGGAATCTCGAAATTCGATTTCAGGCATATGCCTAAGTCCCATATTTTTCTACTGACCCTCCAGGACCATCAAATAACGGGTCTGGATCGGTTTACCCAAAACGTTGACCGAAGTCAAATTAACTCATATTATAATTTAAACTTATCCTTTTTCATAAATTTTCATATTTAAGCTTTCCGTCCGCACTGCACATGCAAATCGAGGCAACTATGAATGAGGCTTTCAAGGCCTCGGAGATACAAATTTTAATTTAAAACAAGTGATAGCCGTTTGGGTCATCGCATAAACAAATCACTAATATAATTGAGCTAGAAGAGATGGAATCCAATAGGAAGAAGAAGTTGATGAGATTTTAACTACGATCTTTCAGAAAATTAGGAAATCCTAAAAGAAATGATTAATAATCCTAGTAAGTAGAAATATAAATAATCCTAGGTAAGAAATTGAATAATTCATTAAAAAAATTACATCTAAAAGAACTAGAAAAATAAAATTCAAAATAAAATTTTATTAAATGAGTTTTTAAATATGTTAAACTTAGGCCCCAAATACCGTTGAGGAGCCCTGGTTTTAGATCGAGTCACACATTCAATGTAAACTATAGGTGTTTAACGGGTGGGTGGGTCGGGCCGGGCTATCCCTTAACGGGTATAACGGGTTGGGGTTTTTTCGGGTAAAAATTGACCCGTACGGGTTACGGGTTAAAGGGGCCGGGCCGGGCCGGGTTTAACGTTTTTTTTTTTTTTTTGTAATTTTGTATAACTATTGTAATTTATTTAAAGAACACAAAGTAAATGATACTTGTGCACTTATAAAGTTTCAATGTAAGACTTTAAGTTTGTATTTCAAAAATTAGTTAGATGATTTAGTTTCAATTTAAGACTTTAAGTTTAAAATTGAAATTTAAAAATTGAAGTTTCAAATTTCAATTTAAGACTTTAAGTTTGAATTTCTAAATAATAATTTTAATTTAAGACTTTAAGTTTGAATTTCAAAATTAAAATGTTAAAGTTTCAATTTAACACTTTAACTTTGAATTTCAAATTTAAAGTTTCAATTTAAGTTATATTAAGAATTTGTATTACTTTAAAATATAAATTAAAGAATAGAAGGAATATGAGAAAAATTGCACTTGCTGCAAATTGCAAGTGCTTCTTTTATTTCATAATTCATATTTCATAACTCAAATTTGAAACTTACAAATTGAATGTTTACATCTTTTAAGACTTGAACAAATAACAATAAGTAAATTCGGATGGGTGACCACTTGTTAATATATCTCCAAGATCCTCATCTTCTGGGCGATCAACATCTTCATGTCCTTGATTTCTTTAGTTGAATTCGTACAATGTGCATTAGCAACTTCAGTTGTTGAATATCTATATTTATAGCAAACTTTTAAAAATAAATATGTATAGTTCCATCTAGTAACTCTTCAGTAGTAGGGTTAATAGTTGTTTGACTATCATCACCATCTAGGCCCCATTCTATCGGGTGTGCAGCTCTCATATGTCTACTAAGCTTTTCAGTTCCCCTAAATTTCCTAAAAGTCAAATGTTTAAATGAAACTTTACAAATTTTGCATCTAACTCTATCAGAACCTTCAATTAATTCAAAAAAATTCCAAACCTTACTTCTTTTTCTACGATTAGTCGTCGGAGTCGTAGGTGGTCTACCACTAGTGCCACCACCACCACCCCTTGTATCAACTCCAACACTACCTACCCCAGCACTAGGTGCACTAGTAGGTGTAGCAGATATCTCTTCTTCAATTCTTATTTCATTATCTTCTATTCCATAATCTTCTTGTAATTGATCATAATCTATATTTTCATTAGGCGATGTTTCGGGAACAATAGATATTGGGCTATTACTACCAGATGCTGAAGAATTACCTCTACTTTTACTCCCCCTACCAGTAACTTTTCTACACGCTTTTTTAGCAACACTAAACATATTGTGAAATTTAAGGAATAAATAAGCTCAAAATAAATATGCAATTAAAATATTAATAAGAGAAAGAGTTGGAGGAGTGCACCGAATTAGAGCACTTGGTTATGCAATTCCGAATTTTCGATGTTACCACGAACAAACGTCAAGCCAATATTCCAACTTGAAGTTCAAAACCCGAATGATAAAATACTATAATTGAATTTCAATTATTCAACAAAAATGAGCCAAATAAATTCGAAGATGAAATGAGAAATTATTAAGATTTGAAGTCTTGAACTAGATAATTAGAGAATAGGTGAATGAGAGAATTTGAGATTGAGATGAGAATTTTGAGTGAGAAATGAAGAAGGGGGGAGGGTATTTATAGATTTACATAAGGCTACATTTGTAAATTAAAAATGTGTTAAAAATTAAAAAAAAATGGCCAAAACTTCAATAAATCCGTTGGCCAACGGATTTTTTCTGATATAGCCGTTTGGGGTGGGCCCCATATTTCTGAATTTAAAAAAAAAAAAAAAAAAAATTTAACGTTGAACCGGGCCGGTTTAACCGTTAAGGTTACTGTTTGCCGGACCGGGCCTACCCGGTTCCGGTTACCCGTTCAAAATTTTTTCCCGGAACTAACCCCTACCCCTTAAAAACCCAGCCCACCCGGCCCCTTTGCCACCGGTCCGGGCCGGTTCCGGTTTCTACCGGTCTGGGCCGGTCCGGAACCGGGCCCGTTTAACAGGTATAATGTAAACATTAAGTAAGCTTTAAGTCGTGTATTCACAAATTGAATTAGAAGAATAAATGAATATTAGGGGAAGAAATTGGTAAACTATGATTAGCAATTGGCTTATCTTCTAAATGAGAAATATAGACACTAAAAGACAAGGTAAAAAATGATTTGCATCAAGCGTTTACAAGATTTATGAATAGCTATTTACATATGCTTATTTTACTTAACTAAATTAATTAATATGCACTCTCATATGATTAAATGTCTTAACCATGACAATCTAATATGATTTGGTATAAACACTTGATAATTTATGAGAATGAAACTGAAAATCCAATAAAAAACCTCATCCCGGGCTAGTACTATATAAAATAAAAAATAGAAAAGCCAAAACTTAAAACCTCATTCTTGGTCTTTGTTCTGCAAATCTGAGACTGCAAGTGATTTTGAATTTAAATTACTCCCTATATACATTCCTACAACTGTCACGACCCAAATTTCCCACCATCGGGGTCATGATGGCGCCTACTAAATAGAAGCTAGGCAAGCCGAATATTAATAACAATTCCATTAATAACCAATTTATTATTAACAACATAAAAATTATAGCGGAATAATCAAAATTTAGCGGAAGACTTAGCCAGATATGATAAAGAAAAATCCAAATCTGATACACTACCCAAGACTGGTGTCACAATACTCACGAACTTCTAAGAATAATACACATAATCGTTTGAAAGAAAATACAAGCTGTTTATCTCGATTACATGAGATAACGGAATGAAAAGCATAGATAGGAGAGACAACGGGTCCTGCGGACGCCTGCAAGGCTACCTCGTAGTCTCAGTAGTCGAAAAATCCACAAGTCGCTACTGCCGCTGCTGCTGTCCGTAACCTGTATCTGCGCAAAAAGAGCGCAGAGTGTAATATCAGCACAACCGACCCCATGTGCTGGTAAGTGCCTGGCCTATCCCAGCGAACTAGTGACAAGGCTAAGGCCAGTCACCCACCTAAACCTGTACCGTTGCAATATAGATATATATATATATATACAATACATTTATAAAGAAATACTCTGCTCTGAAATATTATTCAACAACTGAAGATATCCAAAATATTCTTACTTTCATGTTTCAATTTCCTCTTTCATTTCATGTCTCGTGGTAGGCGTACCACCCGCTCCCAATTGTCACAGTAATTATCTCTTGTGGTAGGCGTACCACCCGCTCCCAAAGTATCAGAAATTATATCTCGTGGTAGGCGTACCACCCGCTCCCAAATATATCAAAATTATATCTTGTGGTAGGCGTACCACCCGCTCCCAAATATATCAAAATTATATCTTGAGCGTCTTCATCAGGGTTCTATGTCTGTCACTCAGTACGAGACTAGGTTCGTGGACCTGGCTCGTCATGCTATTATCATACTTCCCACAGAGCGGGAGAGAGTGAGGAGGTTTATTGATGGTTTCAATCAGCCAATTCGGCTACAGATGGCTATGGGAGCAGGAACTGAAATCACTTTTCAGGAGGCGGCTAATGCAGCCCGCCGGATCGAGATGGCTCTGTCACAGGGAGCGAGACATGGATCGGATAAGAGATCTCGTAATTCGGGTAGATTCAGTGGTACCTCGTCTGGAGATAGAGATTTTTATGATAGAGGCCATCCTCCCAGGCCTTATCAGTCAGCTCTTCAGGTTTCTCATGATGCTTCAGGTGATCGTAATTCTCAGCCACGCTACTCTGATCAGCAGCCTATTAGTGCACCACCACTTCGCTATTTTCAGCAGTCGAGGGCTTGTTTTACGTGCGGTGATCTTAGGCACATTGCAAGGTATTGCCCTCGAGCTTCTGACAGATCTCACCAGCAGGGTTCTCGTGCCATGATTCAGGCCCCAGTTCCCTCACAGCCTGCCCAGCCGGCTAGAGGCGGAGGTAGAGGACATAGAGGTGGAGGTAGAGGTCATAGAGGTGGAGCTCGGACCGATAGAGGTAGAGACCAGCCAGCAGCTGATCGTCCTAGAGATACTGCTCAGGGTGGTGGGGCACAGCCCCGATGTTATGCACTTCCCGCCAGACCAGAGGCTGAGTCTTCTGATGCCGTCATTACAGGTATTATTTTGGTTTGTGATAGAAAGGCATCAGCATTATTTGACCCCGGGTCTACATATTCGTATGTGTCTTCCTATTTTGCACCATACTTGGTTCAGCCCAGTGATCCACTGAGTGTTCCTGTTCATGTGTCTACACCAGTAGGCGACACTATTGTGGTTGATCGAGTTCATCGGTCATGTATTATAGTAATTGAGGGTCTCGAGACCCGTGCTGATTTATTACTCCTAAATATGGTGGACTTCGATATTATACTAGGCATGGACTGGCTATCTCCTTATCATGCTATTTTAGATTGCCACGCCAAGACTGTGACTTTAGCTCTGCCAAATTCGCCTCGTATAGAGTGGAAAGGAATTTCAGGTCATACTAGCCGTAATGTTATTTCTTATGTTAAAGCTCGGCGTATGGTTGGAAAGGGATGCTTGGCTTATTTGGCCTATGTCCGTGATTCTAGTGCTGAGGTTCCTTCTATTGACTCTGTGCCTGTGGTTCGCGAATTTCCTGAAGTATTTCCTTCAGACTTGCCAGGTATGCCGCCCGATAGGGACATTGATTTTTGCATTGATTTGGCTCCGGGCACTCAGCCCATTTCCATTCCCCCATACCGTATGGCTCCGCCAGAGTTAAAAGAATTGAAGGAACAGTTGCAGGATTTACTTGAAAAGGGTTTCATTAGGCCCGGTGTTTCGCCGTGGGGTGCACCTGTATTATTTGTAAAGAAGAAAGATGGTTCGATGAGAATGTGCATTGACTATCGACAGTTAAACAAGGTGACTATCAAAAATAAATATCCACTTCCGCGAATTGATGATTTATTTGACCGGCTTCAGGGTGCCAAGGTATTTTCAAAGATAGATTTGAGATCTGACTATCATCAGCTGAAGATTAGGGCATCTGATGTCCCTAAGACCGCGTTCCGCACTCGGTATGGACATTATGAATTCCTGGTCATGTCGTTTGGGTTGACAAATGCTCCAGCAGCTTTTATGGAATTAATGAATCGGGTGTTCCGGCCTTATTTAGACTTGTTTGTAATAGTCTTCATTGATGACATATTAATATATTCCCGCGGTCAGGAGGAGCATGCGCAACATCTCAGAGTGGCCTTACAGACTCTGAGAGATAGCCAGCTATATGCAAAATTTTCAAAGTGTGAATTTTGGCTAAGTTCAGTTGCATTCCTGGGTCATATTGTGACGGCAGCAGGTATTCAGGTTGATCCGAAGAAAATTGAGGCAGTCAAGAGCTGGCCTAGACCGACATCAGCCACGGATATTCGGAGTTTCTTGGGGTTAGCGGGTTATTATCGCCGATTCGTAGAAGGATTTTCGTCTATTGCAACCCCACTGACCAGATTGACCCAGAAGGGTGTTCAATTTGAATGGTCCGATGAATGTGAGGCGAGCTTTCAAAAGCTCAAGACAACCTTGACCACAACACCGGTATTGGTTTTACCCACAGGTACGGGACCTTATACTATTTATTGTGATGCTTCCCGTATTGGGCTTGGTGCAGTGTTAATGCAGGATGGCAAGGTTATTGCCTATGCTTCGAGGCAGTTGAAGATTCATGAGAAGAACTATCCAGTGCATGATCTAGAATTGGCGGCGATTATTCATGCATTGAAGATCTGGAGGCATTATTTGTATGGTGTAGCATGTGAAGTGTACACCGATCATAAGAGTCTTCAGTATTTGTTTAAGCAGAAAGAGTTGAATATGAGGCAGAGAAGGTGGCTAGAGTTGCTAAAAGACTATGATGTTACTATTTTATATCACCCAGGTAAGGCCAATGTGGTGGCCGATGCATTGAGTAGAAAGTCTGCCAGCATGGGTAGTCTTGCATATATTCCGGTCAGTCAGAGACCATTAGCTCTAGATGTCCAGGCCTTAGCCAACCGGTTCGTGAGATTGGACATTTCTGAGCCTAGCAGGGTGTTAGTCTGCACGGTCGCTCGTTCTTCCTTATTTGAGCGTATCCGTGAGAGGCAATTTGATGATCCTCATTTGCGTGAGTTGAGAGATACGGTACAGCGGGGAGGTGCCACACAGGTAAATCTAGATGATGATGGGATATTGAAATTGCAAGGTCGAGTTTGTGTGCCCAATGTCGAAGGGATTCGAGAGTTAATCTTAGCAGAGGCCCACAGTTCGCGGTATTCTATTCACCCAGGCGCCGCGAAGATGTACCAGGACTTACGTCAGCACTATTGGTGGCGCAGAATGAAGAAAGATATCGTTGCGTATGTCGCTCGGTGTCTAAATTGTCGGCAGGTGAAATATGAGCACCAGAGACCTGGTGGTGTATTCCAGAGGATTGAAATTCCCGAGTGGAAATGGGAGCGGATCACTATGGACTTCGTTACTGGACTTCCTTTGACTCGGAGGAAATTTGATGCTATTTGGGTCATTGTTGATAGGGTGACCAAGTCGGCACACTTTATTCCAGTATCTGACTCCTACTCGTCGGAGAGGTTAGCGGAGGTTTACATTAGGGAGATTGTTCGTCTCCATGGAGTGCCAGTATCTATTATCTCTGATCGGGGTACGCAGTTTACCTCGCGGTTCCGGAGAGCGGTCCAGCAGGAGTTAGGCACCCAGGTTCAGTTGAGTACAGCATTTCATCCTCAGACGGATGGCCAGTCCGAGAGGACTATTCAGATTCTTGAGGACATGCTTCGAGCCTGTGTTATTGATTTCGAAGGCTCGTGGGACCAGTTTCTGCCATTAGCAGAGTTCGCCTACAATAACAGTTACCAATCTAGCATCCGGATGGCTCCGTATGAGGCGTTATATGGTAGGCGATGTCGATCACCAGTTGGATGGTTTGAACCGGGAGAGGCTCGGTTGTTGGGTACAGATCTAGTTCAGGAGGCCTTAGATAAGGTCAAGACTATTCGGGAGAGATTGCGTTCAGCTCAGTCTAGGCAAAAGACTTATGCGGATCGCAAGGTGCGAGATGTAGATTTCATGGTTGGTGAACGAGTATTGCTTCGGGTGTCGCCTATGAAGGGCGTGATGAGGTTCGGAAAGAAGGGCAAGCTCAGCCCCCTAGGTATATTGGTCCATTTGAGATTCTAGATAGAGTGGGAGGGGTGGCTTACAGATTAGCTTTGCCGCCTAGCTTATCAGCCGTGCATCCAGTTTTTCATGTATCTATGCTTCGGAGATACCACGGCGATCCCACACATGTGTTAGACTACAGTACTGTCCAATTGGACAATGATCTATCTTACGAGGAGGAGCCGGTAGCCATTCTAGACCGGCAGGTTCGACAGCTGAGGTCGAAGAGTTATCCTTCTGTGCGTGTTCAGTGGAGAGGTCAGCCTCCTGAGGCATCGACCTGGGAATCCGAGTCTGATATGCGGAGCCGCTACCCACATTTGTTTACTGACTCCGGTACTTCTTTCTCTTGTCCGTTCGAGGACGAACGGTTGTTTTAGAGGTGGAGATTGTGACGACCCAAAGGGTCATCACTTATTTTATTAATAATTTCGAGCTTCCGAGGCCTTGAAAACCTCATTATATGTTGCCTCGATTTACGTGCACGATCCGAGCATGTAGCCGGAAAGATTTTGTGATAGAAAATATGAATTCTATGGGAAATTTGGATAAAAATGATATTAATATTGATATGGTTGACTTCGGTCAACATTTTTGGTAAACGGATCCGGACCCGAGATTGGATGGTCCCGAGAGGTCCGTAGGAAAATATGGGACTTGGACATGCGTCCGGAGTCGAATTCCGAGGCCTAGAGCCCAAGTTATGAATTTTTATGTGAAATTGTTTTTGATACAATTATTAAAGGAAATAAATTAATTGACCTTGGTATCGGGCTCGTATTTTGGTTCCGACGCCCGGTACAAGTCTTAAATATTATATATGTGATTTCTGTAAAGTTTGATGACATTTGGATGTCGTTTGAGATGTTTTGGACCTTGAGTCCCAAGTTTGAAAGTTTTGAAAACTAAAGGCATGAAAATCATGCATTTGAGGCTTGATTTGATGAAAACGAGGTGATATTGGCGATGTGATCGCACGAACAAGTTCATAATGTGTTTTTGAGGTTATGTGCATATTTGGTTTGGAGCCCCGAGGGCTCGGGTGAACTTTGGATAGGCCACGAGATCAATTTATCATGTTAGAAGTTGCTGTCTGCAACTGGTCTGCAGAGTTCGCAAATGCGAACAATAGTTCGCAAATGCGAACTCCCCACTATTCTGCAGAGTTCGCAAATGCGAACAATGGTTCGCAAATGCGAACTCCCCACTATTCTGCAGAGTTCGCAAATGCGAACAATGGTTCGCAAATGCGAACTCCCCCCTATTGTGCCTGTGTTCGCAAATGCGAACAATAGTTCGCAAATGCGAACTTGACCCTATTGTGCCTGTGTTCGCAAATGCGAGATATAGTTCGCAAATGCGAACTGGCCACTATTCTGCCTGGGTTCGCAAATGCGAACAATAGTTCGCAAATGCGAACCTCCCCATATTTAGCCTTTGTTCGCAATTGCGAACAATAGTTCGCAAATGCGAACTTCCCAGTTTTGCCTTGGCTTCGCAAATGCGAAGAAATGTTCGCAAATGCGAACTTCCCACCCTTAGCTTATTTTTCAAACTCCGGAAATTGGTCGGGGTTCGCAATTGCGAACCCATGTTCGCAAATGCGAACACAGAGACCTGAAAAACACGAATTTCGGTCATTTCTTCATTTTTCACAAAACCAAAACACCCATTTGCGACTCTTCAAGGATTTCTTCTTCATCAAAACGATTGTAAGTCACTTTTTACTTAATTCTTTCAATTCCTAACATCATTAAACATGTTTTTCATAAGAAATCAAAGATTTTCATGGTAAAATTCTTGTTTTTGTTAGAAAATAGGGTTTTTCATAAATTGGGGAATTGGACCTCGAATTGAGGTCCGATTTTGAAACAAATCATATACATGAACTCGTGGGGGATGGGTAACCGGATTTTGGTACTAACCCCGAATTCCGACCATGTGGGCCCGGGGTTGAAATTCACTATTCATGGCAGAATGTTGTAAAAGTGGTATTTGGTCTTAAGAATTAGTTTGTTGAGTAGAATTGATGATATTAAATCAATTGTGTATAGATACGATTGGATTGGAGTCAAATTCGAAAGGAAAGGGCATTGCTACGGATTAAATCATTCGTAAACTTTCGGGGTAAGTGTTTGTTCTATCCTAGTTTGTAGGAATATGAATTTGGTTATGAATAAATTGTTGAATAAGAATTATTGGTGTTATACCGGTAATGAAGGTAAATTGTTGAAACTATTATAAATTATTGGTTTAAAAACCGGTAACTATAAATATTGTTGATATAGAGATTATTGGCTAAATGCCGGTAATATATATATACTTATATAATAAGAAATGGGATCGTGTGGTACGCCGACCACGAAGTGATTTAAATCTTGGCATTGGCCATAGTTGCCGGTAGCCTATTGATATACTGGGAGCGGGTGGTACGCCTACCACAAGATATAATTTTGATATATTTGGGAGCGGGTGGTACGCCTACCACAAGATATAATTTTGATATATTTGGGAGCGGGTGGTACGCCTACCACGAGATATAATTTCTGATACATTGGGAGCGGGTGGTACGCCTACCACAAGATATAATTTTGATATATTTGGGAGCGGGTGGTACGCCTACCACGAGATATAATTTCTGATACATTGGGAGCGGGTGGTACGCCTACCACAAGAGATAATTACTGTGACAGTTGGGAGCGGGTGGTACGCCTACCACGAGACATGAAATGAAAGAGGAAATTGAAACATGAAAGTAAGAATATTTTGGATATCTTGAGTTGTTGAATAATATTTCAGAGCAGAGTATTTCTTTATAAATGTATTGTATATATAGATATATATCTATATTGCAACTGTACAGGTTTAGGTGGGTGACTGGTCTTAGTCTCGTCACTACTTCGCCGGGATAGGCCAGGCACTTACCAGCACATGGGGTCGGTTGTGCTGATATTACACTCTGCGCTCTTTTGCGCAATTACAGGTTATGGACAGCAGCAGCGGCAGTAGCACGATTGTGGATATTCTGACTATTGAGACTACGAGGTAGCCTTGCAGGCGTCCGCAGGACCCGTTGTCTCTCCTATCTATGCTTTTCATTCTGTTATCTCATGTAATCGAGATAAACAACTTGTATTTTCTTTCAAACGATTATGTGTATTATTCTTAGAAGTTCGTGAGTATTGTGACACCAGTCTTGGGTAGTGTATCAGATTTGGATTTTTCTTTATCATATCTGGCTAAGTCTTCCGCTAAATTTTGATTATTCCGCTATAATTTTTATGTTGTTAATAATAAATTGGTTATTAATGGAATTGTTATTAATATTCGGCTTGCCTAGCTTCTATTTAGTAGGCGCCATCATGACCCCGATGGTGGGAAATTTGGGTCGTGACAACAACTTTCATATAAATATATATATAATTAATGATTGTAGCAGGCGATGAGGCATGTTTCCGACATTTTTACATTTTAATAATTGGTCTTTTTTGCTGGCATTGTCAGGCATTAAAGTTATTATGTAAAGATTATTCCAGAGAGACAGAAAACTTCGTTATTCTTTTTTTAAAATCCATTATTATTATTATTATTATTATTATTATTATTATTATTGTTATTATTGTTATTAATATTATTAGGCAACCCTAAGGGTGTATTCTGGGCCGGTCCCAGGCCTAAACGGGCCTCGCGGTCCCGGTCCTAAACGGTCCCGGGCCTGGCGGTCCCGGTCTTCGCGGTCCCGGTCTTCGTGGGCTTGGTGGGTAAGACCGGCCCGTGACGGGCCTAAGCCCACATGGTCCCGGGCTTGGCGGTCCGGGCCTGGCGGGCTTCGTGGGCTTCGTGGGCTTTTAATAAAAAAAAATTATTTAATAAGTATATATATGTTAACTATATATATGTTAAGTGTATGTATATATATATATATATATATATATATATATATATATATATATATATATATATATATATATATGTGTGTGTGTGTGTGTGTGTGTGTATGTGTGTTTAGTATATATATATATATATATATGGTAAGTATATAAATGTTAAGTATTTATATATGTTAAGTATATATATATATATTAAGTTTATATAAGTTAAGTATATATATATATATATATATATATATATATATGTATTAAGTACTTATATTAAGTATATATATAAGTTAAGTTATATATATAAGTTAAGTTATATATATATATATATATATATATATATATATATATATATATATATGGTAAGTATTATATAAACTTAACTTATATATATGTATTAAGTAGTTATATTAAGTATATATATAAGTTAAGTTATATATATAAGTTAAGTTATATATATATATGGTAAGTATGTATATAAGTTAAGTATACATATATGTTAAGTTTATATGTTATGCATATATATAATATATATTATGTATATATATTATATGTATATGTATGAAATAGATATATATATTGTATTAAGAGATAAATCAAAAATTAAACATATTGTATTGGACCACTAGGACGGGTAGGTCGGGGAACCGGGGGGGGAAGGTTAGTTGGTTGACGACTACTTTCACCCATTTTAGCTTTTCCCTTAGCACTAAACATTTTTTTCAATGAAAATGCCATTTTAATTATATTTATGCAAACAAAATAACACAAAATATATTCTTAAAAATTAAGAGTTGGAACGACTTTACCGAATTGACGAACAACTTCTTCAAAATTGAAAATTACAAATTGTTGAAGACTTGAATACTTCAATTCACCAACTTCACAAAATTTCACAAAATTGGAATAATAATATAAGCAATTGAGAGAGATTGAGAGAGATTAAGATAGATTGATGAATTGGTGAGTTAAAATGAAATAATGGGGGGTATTTATAGTTGAGAATTGGGAAAAAGTGTAATTATATAAAGTTTGGGGTTATATTAAAGTTTGGGGACCATTTGGCAAAATTTTAAAGCCAAAAACGGCTATTTTTGACCTCCAACGGCTAGTTTTTAAATCTGGCCGTTGGGCCATTTTCTTTTTAAAAAAAAAAAAATTTAAAATATTACCGTTGGGACCGTTTGGGGCCCGCCAGGCCCGCGAAGACCGGCCCAGGACCGCTACCCGGTCCCGGTCTTAGCGGTCCCGGTCTCGCGGTCCTACACGGTTGGACCGGCCCATCACGGGCTTTAGGCCCGCAGGAAGACCGGCTCGGCAGGACTGACCCACCAGGACCGTTGGGACCGCCAGGCCCGCGGTCCCGGTCCGGTCCCGGTCCTGAACCGGCCCACATTACACCCTTATTCTGAGATGTTATATAGAAATTAGCCCGTACTTATTTTGTCCTAACATTTTAAATTAAAAATTTTAATTTCAGGACAATTCATGACAATTTTG
>JASVEL010003492.1:0-10444 GCA_032618575.1 Nicotiana noctiflora
TGATGATATTCATCCTTTTTTCGCACAAACCTGCAAAATAGCGCACTTGTAAGTAATTCAAAGCCATTTAATCACATTTTATGCACAAAGCTAAGGTAATAAAGGGTTCAAAATCATGCAAAAAATTTCTAGTTAGCATTCACCTGCACCGTTGAATATTGATCGAATCCCGTAAACTTTACAAAAATATTGTATTAACATATGTATGCACCTTGAAAATAATTATAAAATGTTGGGTCCTAACTCCTAAATCTTAAGTTTTTATCATATTGCATACTATCTTATTTTATGAAACATTCTATTTGTAGTGTTACAATTGCTTGCCTAAGCAGCAACTGAGTGAGCCTGTTTATTTAAAATACAGCACCTTCACAGGTTCTGTCTATTTATATATCATGTTTTAGTTCAATATAAATCTTCACAGGTGCTGTTTTTGTTTTTGTTTTTGTTTGCCTTTTTTTTCCCTGGGGTCGATTGGAAACCGCCTCTCTGCCCTCTTGGGTAGAGGTAAGGCCTGTCTACATATTACCCTCCCCAGACCCCACTTTGTGGGAATATACTGGGTTGTTGTTGTTGTTGTTGTTGTTTTAGTTCTATATAAACTCGTTTTCTAATCCTTTATGGTCGTGCAATCAACTATTTCCCAATTGGTATATTTATAAACCCATTTGTAGATAAAGTTCCTGTAATATACACGGCGATACTTAGATAACAGGTTTTCTATTAGGAATTAAAATCACCATTTCATCATTTTTTAAGTTTTCTCATATTTACAAAAGCCATTTCCAAGAATGTGTAGCCAGTTTGACAGCTATCCTTCACTTCAAATATGCAAGTTTAGATGGCTACACTTTGTGACTCTTTGTTATCTTGAATTACAATATATTCACTGCTTCTCTGCATGCTGTATTTGTAGAACATTTTTCCTATTCAAATTAGTTAAACTGTTTCATAGTTCTAAATGTTGCTATTTTTTCTTCTTTTCCTATTTTTTTTTTCCTGATTAGGGGCTCTCTAGTTCAAGGACCTTACTTGCAGACTCAACCACACCAATTTCTTCCCCATTAACACCTCTTCTAACATCAAATACTGGAAATAAAGAAGCTGAGAAAGCAACTTCTAAACCTTCAACAGTTCAAGCAGTTTTGAAGGGGATAAAACAGGTATGAAGTGTCACAGCCTTTTAGATATGGTGAATATCTAATTTACCTCACACATTAGCAGAATTGCATGATGAGTTACGATATGGTGAGCAAATGTGGTTACAGGGAGTCTTGTCATTCTTATTAACTAATCTCCTGGTAAACTTCCTTTTCTTTTTGGAAAGTAATCTCCCAGTTACTTGATTACTTAATTAAATCTGCCGGCCTCTATGTTTAAGACTGGTACTTGATAAAGTCTTTTAGAATATTGCTCAAGCTTTTATGTAAATTAGGAGGCAAAGCCTGCTGATTTAGCAACATGACAGGGAATACTACTTTATATCCTGCAGTATATGAGCACAAAGGAGAATGTTAGGATTTTAGAATGTCTTAGCACTTGTCCTGACTGGTTCTTGATTCAATATTTTTGGTATTGGGGAGGGCAGTGTGATTAAAAATGCAAATATGAGATAATATTGAAAAATAGGGACTTTATACGAATACATATCTCTTTTGTTTCATGCTATTTGTGTAAGCCGTCTTTTGTCCCATTGGAATGCATGTGACAATTGGGACCTGTCTTAGGTATTGTTCTGATGCAATTTATAACTTAGTGAAAGAATACTTTGCTCCAACAATGAACAGGTATTGTTGGGACCCGATTGTTTCATCGATCCCCATTTTTAAAGTGTTGCTTAATCTCCTTTCTTGTTTCTTTTTTACTTGATGAGTTTCGATTTTCTTTCTTTTACTCCTTCGTTCTGTCAAAAATCTCTTTCCTACACAAAAAAAGAGTGAGAAATCTTACCATGCTCTCCTTTGATTTCTATGACACATGTCCCTTTCAGAGTCCAAAGAAGATCAATTTGGTTGCAGCATTAGTTCGTGGGATGCGTGTTGAAGATGCATTACTGCAGTTGCAAGTGACTGTAAAACGAGCTTCCAAAACTGTCTATCAGGTGAGACTTCTGACAAGCATCTTGTAGTTGCACGAAAAAAGATCAAAGGAAAGGAAGTTGTTTCCTTTATGAATCATGCAACTATAGTTTATAAGCAGGCTCTAATTCAAAATTTAGTCTCGGCCTTAACATTCCTTTCTTATTAAGAGCATTCTCTAATGTGGCTACCAGACTTATACTGCGATAAAGATTTCTGTGTTGCATAGTAACCTCCATTGTAGTGCGACTCCCAAACACCACATTAGACAAACCTTAAAGTTGTATGACTATTGCCAAACATGGCTCCTGAAGTCAAAAGATTATTTACAGTTCAGGTGTGATGTAATAGGAACCTTTCATTTTTGTAGGTTATACATTCAGCTCGGGCAAATGCAACTCACAATTATGGATTTGATCCAGATCGTCTTCTTGTTGGTAAAAAAAGGCAAACTGACGGTCTATGCTCTCCTCTTACTTCTAATTTTGGACTGATTCATTCTTTTCATATTTGGTGCAGCTGAGGCTTTTGTTGGGAAAGGACTTTTCAAAAAAAGGGTGTCCTACCATGCTAAAGGAAAGTGTGGAATAAAAGTGAGGCCAGAATGTAGACTGACCATTGTAGTTAGGGAGATAACTCCTGAGGAGGAGGCCGAGATAGCTAAGTTGAGAGTACACAATTTCAAGAAGATGACCAAACGCGAAAGGCGTCTACTTCCTCATAAGCTCATTGAGACTACTCCAATATGGGACCGCAAAGGCAGAGCGAGCAATGGACCAGGTGCTGCTGCTGCTTGATTTATATTGGTAGTTCAGCTTCACTAGAAAGGTTTATAGTTCCATAAAAATCAGTTTGGGATGAAATGTGTGCCTCTTGTCGGATTCTTTTTCCAAATGTTCTCTCATACATCCCTGGTAATAGCAGCTTAGGTCAACATCTTCAGCTTCATTGTAGGCACCTTCCTCCCTCCATTTAGCATCTCAAGTGCCTCACACTTCATGTCCTTTTATGGCCTTTAGTGGTCGTTTAGTTTGAAGACAAGTTATGTTGGGACTAGTTTTCCTATGATTATTTCTTATTGACTGTTTGGTGTGTTGTATTAATTTTATTGTCAGTTTTATTGCTTTATCTTGGGATAACCTATCATAGGATTATTAGTCCATAAGTTTATCCAAGGATTATTTTTGCTTATCCATCGGACCAAACTACCCCTTAGAGTACTATGATGGAATATGTACTCATGGTGTACACGTATTTCCAATTTGGTCATTATTGTAATAAGTCATATTTTGCCTGTTGAAAAAATTTCTTTTCTCTGTCACCTTAATAACTCATATTTTGATTTCTTGACCAGCATGGAGCAGGCGTTTCTGGACGTAGAGGAGTTTAAGAGGCAAATGAAAACTTTTGGCACATATTTAAAGTAGGACAATTGCTCCTACTACTGACAATTAAATTAAGGGAAAAGGGCCAAAATTATATTCTTACTATCGAAAATTAGTTACGTTAATATCCCGTTCAACTTTACGGCTAAAATTATCCCTACAGTTAACAAAGTATGCAAAATTATCCCTATCGTTACTAAAGTAGATAAATTTGTACCTAAATCTAACAGATTTCCTACGTGACAGTAGGACCTCTCATTTAATGTGTCAACTAAGCAAATACCAATCCGAATTGAAGAGACCCATTCTCATTTTTTTTTGACCCATGCCTATTTTTTTGACCCATGCCCATTTCTTGGACCCCTCCCTTCCCGTTTACCCTCTTCTTGTGAAGAGTTGAAGATCATAAATATGAATAAACAACCATCGCTTCACCAGTACACCACCTTCTTTCACCAATTTATGACATTAAATAGATTATATAGAATCATATATGAGAAAGTTCACTTGTTGAAGAGTAAATATATCTTGTTTTATTAGTATAGCTTTTTGAAAATTAATTCGATGACTGTAATTTTTAGGTGATTCCCTTTGATTTT
Organism: Nicotiana noctiflora; assembly: GCA_032618575.1. Taxonomy (NCBI): domain Eukaryota; kingdom Viridiplantae; phylum Streptophyta; class Magnoliopsida; order Solanales; family Solanaceae; genus Nicotiana; species Nicotiana noctiflora. The sequence continues at coordinate 4,063 of JASVEL010003492.1, forward strand.
AAGTAGAAAAATATTGTGTTTCTCAATCACGTGTGGCCTAGTGGTCTTAGGTTTAAATCCTAGCAGAGTCAACAAACACCAGGTGATTTGTTCCCATCTACCTAAGCCGTGGTGGGCTGAGTTCAGTGGCGAATCCAGAAATTTTATTTAGGGTATTCAAACTTGAAAGAAGTATAAAAATATTATACAACTCCCTCCGTTTCAATTTATGTTAACCCATTTGACTGGGCACGGAGTTTAAGAAAAGAGAGAAGACTTTTGATCTTGTGGTGTAAAATGAGGCACCTTTATTTTGTGTGGCTATAAATCATTGCATAAAGGTAAATTATTTCCAAATAAGTAAAGTGGTCATTCTTTTTTGCACGGACTAAAAAGGAAATAGGTTCACATAAATTGAAACGGAAACGGAGGGAGTACTAAAATTTAATATTTTATCTATATATACCGTGTAAATTTTCGACGAAGGGTGGTCAGTTGACCACCCTTGGGGCTACCTAGCTTCGCCCATGGCTGAGTTACCGGGTATCTGCACTAGTTGGAGCTAGCAGGTACCAGGTGGAGTAGTGGAGGTGTGCTGAAACTGGCCCAGAAACTACCATAATAAATAAATTCCACTGACAGTTTAAATAACTTAAATCCATCAAGAAATTACTAGAGTACAGTTTCATATTTGCACTGCTCCTATCTGCTAATGAGGTGAAGTGTAGAAAACTGTATTCGGCAAAGAACTTGCAAAAATTCTGGCCGTAGTTTTAGGTGATTATAGGAGCGAAGAGGCTAGAACAGATGGATATTGACGATTCATATAACCAACAACAAAGTTTGGGATTGAGGCGTAGTTGAATGATTGGTTAATTGTTATGGTTTTAGGTGAATATAGTACTGTTACTTTTGAATAGATCTGAAAGTTCATTTTCAGAAATTCTTGGGTAAATTTTTAAGAATTCCGAAGAAATTATTTATTTTGCATACCCCAATTTTATTAATACAGTAGGAATAACTAATAACTGAGGAAAATTTGTGTTCCATTGTACAAAAGTAAGTTAAAAAGGATATCTTTATTCAAGTTTAAAAGGGTAAAATCTGTTATCAATCTTGATGAAAGGTCGCAGCCCCATTTCGATATCGTATGGGATTAAGTTATATGTAACATGTATTTCTTCCTTAACAATGTGAAATATGTGGGGATGTGGTTGGATCCTTTGATGGAGGTACCGCAGCTTAATATTTTCTCCAAATTCCTTGGTGAAGTGTGAATTGGTTTTTGTTTCTACAGGAGAGGCTGTTAGCCTTTTTGTAAGAACTGTTAATTCAGGTCACAGTTATTTAATTGCTTGGTTTTGTGCAAGCTTCAGCAAACTGTATTTTAAATTCCATTTACACATAGTTAGGTGGGGGCACTTCCATTGGAATCGTTGTGGCAGTCTGAAAGAGCTCTATCTTGGACCTTTGTCTATTTATAGCTTGTCCTGATTCACTGCTACTTTTTGGCACATTGTTACGATATTGACTCTTTTCATATAGTTGTAAGGATTAATTCCTTTCAAGATCATCTCTAGTTTGGCAGTAGGATCAGTCTGATGTTTGACTTTGTTTCAGCTGCACGTTCTCTACTTTAATCTTTCTTTCTCCAACTTCACTATCTGACTTTTGATCTTGTTATGGATTTCGTACAGACAAAAGCAGATTATGACAAGGAGTGCAAGATCTGCACGCGACCCTTCACAGTGTTTAGGTGGAGGCCTGGTCGGGATGCAAGATACAAAAAGACAGAGATCTGTCAGACCTGCAGCAAACTGAAGAATGTTTGTCAAGTTTGCCTATTGGATCTTGAATATGGTTTGCCAGTTCAGGTCCGAGACACTGCTCTCAGTATCAACTCGAATGATGCCATCCCGAAGAGTGACGTAAATAGAGAATATTTTGCAGAGGAACACGACCGCAGGGTATGTGAATTACTAAGTGGGAGCACAATTTATTGTTATGACATGCTTTTTAACTCATTACTTGCATGCCATTTTAATTTATTCATATAAATAAGTACATAGAATGATTTCGCTGAAGTTTTAGCCCCTCTCTATTTTTTGTTCTTTGTTTTTCAAAACTGAATTTACTTTCTTAAAGAGGACATATACTTACCAGTAAATACTTTTGAGTGTCTTCCCACTCCACCCCCTCCCAGAAAAGGCGAGATGTTGATACTGCAAATGGACAACAACACTTGATTGATGAGTGTCCAAATTTTGAGGTTAAATTACTTTAAGCTTAAGTTTTGACAATTTTGGAAGCTGTCTTTATTATTGGTCTTGTCACCCTCCCCCCTTCCCCCAGATCTTGCAGGGAATAACTTAGGGATGGCTTACTCTTGAGATTAGGAGGAAGAGATTAAACCTGGTGAAACCAAGGGTTTATGAAACTTCAAAGAAGCACGTTGACAAAAAGCTGATGTTTGTGATGCTTTTCTTTTTACATTTTGGTTTTCCCCCAAAGTCATAGTTTAATTTTTGACCAGGCAAGAGCTGGTATTGATTATGAATCTTCATATGGGAAAGTCCGTCCAAATGACACTATCATGAAGCTTCAAAGAACAAGTCCATACTACAAGAGAAATCGGGCACATGTTTGCAGTTTCTATATACGTGGTCAATGTACAAGAGGTCTGGAGTGTCCTTACAGGCATGAGATGCCTGAGACAGGAGAGTTGTCACAGCAAAATATTAAAGACCGCTACTATGGGTATGTCGAACCGATTTCTTTAATGCTGATGTGAAATTCTCCTCTTTCCATTGATGCTCCCATATCTGTATTGACATGTTTCTGATAGGGTGTTGGATCTTAAATTTAGTGGTTGGGTGAGAGAAGGGTCGTTCACTTTTCTGTTGATAAGTCCATGGAGGCTAACTTGTCACTGTAATACGTTATCTGTTTTCCTTAGATGCAATGCTAATATAGGATGAAGGACAGTGTTGTATGGATGACCACCAGATATTATAATAAAATAGCACCCTCATACAAGTGGGAGAAAACTAGGTAATAACCTGGAGCTTAGGCCTCCTCTTTTTATCATGTAAGAAGGAACGAAGGAGAAGCAAATCAACTCAAGTGAAATATATCTCAATATGTGAAGACAGTAACTTGGACTTGGTCAAGTCAGGAGGCAAATAGCTTGTCTTGATTCACTCTTTTAACCTCGTTGAAATTAAAAAAACAATATCATATGTGAACATGTAAATACCTCAAATCTGACATTTAAGTCCTTCTGTCAATATACTGTATAGCTTTTTCATAGTTTTTACAGCTAAAGAATGCTGATGTGTTGTAATTGCTTTTCTACTGCTGGCAGTCTTTATTCCTAACTTTTTCAGTGGCTTATTCCTTTCTGGTTTCTTAGTCCCTTCCGCTTGTATATTGGTTATGCCTTCCTTAATTATCTTTAGTTACTATGCCTGTTCAAATCCCTGCTTCATACAACCAGCGGAAGTCTAAGAAGAAAATTTTGGGTGAATGCTTTTTCATGCATTTCAATATTTGGTTAAGGTTTGGCCAAAAGCTGGAGGATTATCGAAACTAGCAAGGATCCTTGTTACAACCCAACCAACTCCATGGTTATCGACATTACTAAGTTAGATGCATAAATATAGAAAAATACCATTGTCACATGAGCGATCAGTGAAATACTCTATGCACTTTCGAAACACACCTTACCTTGTCTTTCCGGGGTTACATGACGACTAGGCTGTTTACTGATGGCATCAATTTGCTGGTCATTTTTCTTTTGCTTATCTTTGCTGTGTTGGTTGTATGGAAGATTCCATGTATTTGTGACTCTGTGATTTGTGGTTTGTTGTGACTATAAAATGTCTGCTACATATATTGTTGCGGAAGCCAAATGTATATAGTGTGAATGAGTCACAACTACTATACCAAAAATTATGGCAGCCACCAAATAATAAATAAGACAATAAAGCAACAATATAAAGAACACCAGAATTTACGAGGTTCGGCTAATTTTGCCTACTCCTCGGACACAACCAATATTTTATTCCACTCCAAATACAAGTGAAATAATACTAAAGAGAGAAGATACAAATGCCTTAAAGAGATAAGAAGGCAAATGAGAGGTGTGTTTAAATCCTAAACATTAGGCCTTCTTTTATAGGGAGAAATCCTCCCCAATTCTAGTTACCCACCGATGTGGGATGTGGAAGTTTGACAATTTCAACAAATCTCCACCTTGGCAAAAATTCCACATCTTCAATTTTCTCTCTATAACAAATTTTGGTTGTGTCTTCATCTTCAATCGTCAGTGTTCAACAATGTTGATCAAATCCAAACAATGTTGAAACTTGATCGCAGTCACCACCTTTGTCAGCATATCAGCAGGATTTTCTGTAGTATGAATTTTCTTCACCGTGACTCCACCTTCTTCTATGATTTCTCGTACGAAGTGATACCGAACATCAATATGCTTCGTCCTTGCATGATAAACTTGGTTCTTCGCTAATTGAATAGCACTTTGACTATCACAAAAAATTGTGATACCTTTTTGTTCAACACCAAGCTCCTTTAGCAATCCTTGAAGCCAAATTGCCTCATTCACAGCCTCTGTAATAGCCATGTACTCTGCCTCTGTTGTAGACAAAGCAACTGTTGACTGCAAAGTAGACTTCCAACTAACTGGTGCCTTTGCAAAAGTAAACACATAACCAGTAGTTGATCTTGGTTTGTCTAGATCACCCGCAAAATCTGAGTCACAATATCCAACTACAGCCTGATTGCCTTCCTGCTAAAAAACTAACCCGACATCTACGATATTATGAATATACCGTAGAACCACTTCACAGCTTGCCAATGCTCCTTTCCCGAATTATGCATATATCTGCTAATAACTCCAACAGCTTGTGAAATGTCAGGTCTCGTACAGACCATTGCATACATCAAGCTACCAACAACATTTGCGTATGGTACCTTTGACATATACTCTCGTTCAGCTTCATCCAATGGCGACATAGTAGTACTTAGCTTAAAATGGGGAGCAAGTGGAGTACTAACTGGCTTAGTCTTGTCATCTATGCCAAAACGTTGTAGTACTCTCTTCAAATATTCTTTCTGAGATAAACAGAGTTTCTTTGAACGTCTATCTCTTATTATCTCCATGCCAAGAATTTTCTTCGCCTCACCCATATCCTTCATCTCGAACTCCTTCTTCAGTTGAATCTTCAACTTATCAATTTCTTCCGAATTCTTGAAAGCTATCAACATATCATCAACATATAGGAGAAGATATATAAAGGAACCATTTTAAGCCTGCGCAAATACACACAATGATCGTATTTGCTTCTCTTGTACCCTTGCTGCAACATAAACTTGTCAAATCTTTTGTACCATTGTCTAGAAGATTGTTTCAACCCGTACAATGATTTTTCAAGTTTGCACACCATGTTTTCCTTTCCAACAACTTTGAATCCTTCTGGCTGAGTCATATAGATTTCCTCCTCCAAGTTTCCATGTAAAAACGCAGTTTTTACATCCATCTGAACTAGTTCCAAATCCAATTGTGCTACCAAAGCCAACATAATTCGAATGGAGGAATGTTTTACAACCGGAGAAAATACTTCATTGTAATCAATTCCCTCTTTTTGAGCATATCCTTTGGCCACCAATCTTGCTTTGTAGCGAACATCTACTTGGTTAGAAAATCCTTCCTTCTTTGCAAATACCCATTTGCACCCAATTGCTTTCTTTCCCTTCGGGAGATTGGCCAATCTCCATGTATGATTCTGATGAAGGGACTGTAATTCATCATTCATGGCAATCCTCCACTTATCTTCTTCTGAACTTTGGACTGCGTTTTTATAAGTGGTGGGAACATCATCAGCTGCAATTGCGGTTGCACAAGCAACTGTCTCTATGAGACGAACAGGTTTCGTTACTTTCCTTTTTGGCCTGCTGGTTGCTATTGATTCAAGTTGTTGTTGAGGTTCCTGAGTTGGAATCTCCTCTACTGGCTCTCCTTCCAGAGGATAATCTTCATTTGTTTCCTCCTCTGTTTCTTGTGTAGGAAAAATAAATTTTCCCTCAAACTCCACCTGCTTAGAAACACCATCATCTTGTTTGGTATCTTCATTTGTTACCTTGTTTACCATAGACGATTCATCGAAGGTAACATCCCTGCTGAATATTACTTTCTTTGTCATAGGACACCATAAGCGATGTCCTTTGACTCCAGAAGTAATCCCCATAAAAATAGCCTTCTTTGCCCTTGGATCCAATTTTGACTCCGTCACATGATAATATGCAGTTGAGCCAAATACGTGCAAAGAGTCATAATCTACAGCAAGCTTTCCATACCATTTTTCAAATGGTGTCTTGCCATCAATAG
>JASVEL010003493.1:0-100812 GCA_032618575.1 Nicotiana noctiflora
CGAGTTGTCTACTCGAGTTAAAGCCAGTCTAGACACCTTTTCCAACAAGATGATGACTTAGAATAACAAAACCCTATACCGGATCCCCGATGGGAACATCTATTTGCGTCGTGTGCATATTCAACTTAGGAGGCTCAACACATGGGTTGGGCCTGTCTAGGAACAGGTGTACCTGAAACAAAAGACCAACTTGTTGCATCCTTTTGTGTGCATTTATTTGTTTCGATCTTACATGTCGACCGGTTTGTTAAAAAAAAGAGGGTAAGAAGTACAAAATGTCAAATTAATGGAAAACGAGGTGCTTTTATTGGAAAATAATTTTGAAAAAAAAGGAAAAAGAAAACAAAATGAAAAAAAAAATCTCCGAATAAATATTGTTAATTTTAAATAGTTAGTTTCTTTGAATCTGTTTTTTTTAAAGAAAAATTCCAAATAAATTTTCTTAAATTTTACGAAAAATAGTTTAGCTTCTTTGAAAATAATTTTTGAAAATGCAAAAAAAAAAAATTTCCAAATAAATTTTCTTCGTTCCTTTGAAAATAATTTTTTGAAAAAAAAATGCAAAAACAATTTCCGATAAATTTTGTTAATTTTATTAAAGATAGGTTAGTTTCTCTTAAAATAATTTGTTTTAGAAATGCTGTTTAAAAACAATTTCTTTTCTTTTCTTAAAATAATTTAGTCCTTTTATTACCGAACTACGCTGGTTTGATTCTCACATGGTGTGAGATACGTAGGCAACCTTCATCGGGTCCAACCTCCCCTTTTCCAAAAATAACCAAAAATATCGAAATTGATTTTTTCGTTGTAAATATATTGAGTGATGCCATTTTCAAAAACAGCCGAATGTACCGGAAAGGGACGTCGAAAGGCTGACTTTGCATAAACGGCCACTTTTGGGTCATTTTGTAGATTTTTTGGTCGATTGACCCTCACAACCTTATAATCTTCGTCCCCGAGGCGCTGAAAGGCCGTATTTGCAATACCGGATTTTTTTTGTTTTAATTTGAAAAATAAAAAGAAAAAAATATCTAAATTTTAGTTTTTGTCATAAATAAGTCAGGTGATGCCTCTTTTGCCAAAAATAGTCGAATGTTCCCGAGAGGGACGCCGAAAGGCTGACTTTGCATAAACGACCACTTTTGATCATTTTTAGGATTTTTGGTCAATTAGCTAAACAGAACCTTAAAATTATCGTCCCCGAGGTGCTGAAAGGTCGTGTCTGCAAAACCATGTCTTTTATCTTAATTTGAAAAAAAAAACAAGAAAAAGAGTCAGTGGCAAGTAAATGCTTGAATTTTGGTCAAAATAAGCCAAGCTAGTTTCGGCGGTGTTTTAAACCGTTCTTGCCGAGATAGCCTTGTAGCATCTTTCAGTTGTCGAAAGGCTATCTTCATAAAAGAATGGACAAGTTTGTAAAGAAATCCTTTCCGGCCTCAAAATTCATATGGAGTTGAGAAGGGGCCACGTTTGCAGAAATAGCCATTTGGTTGAAATTGGCAAACAAGGAAGTAATCTGCTAGTTTTCTTTTTCTTAATTTATATTTCTTTTGATTTATATCATATGGTGTTTGATTTTCAAGTCTGTAAGTATTTCTTTTCATCAAATCTCTTAGCATGGCTAGTTTTTAAAACTTTGTAATCAAGTTTGTTTTATTGTGAAAATTGAAAATTCCTTTAAAAAGTATTTTATTATTATTGTCCTCTCGTTTCCGAACTACGCGGGTCTGATTCTCACTGGATGTGAGATACGTAGGAAAACCTCACCGGTTCCGACCCCAATTTAAAAAAAAAAGAATAAAAAAAAACAAAAAAAAATATTGTTCGTTTAGTTCCTTCTTTAAAATCTTTCCTTAGAAAATCCAAAGAAAAAATAAAAAAAAACAGTAAAAGTAGTTTAACTAAAAAAAAAATGGTTTCGCTCTCCCTACTGTTTTCTTTTTATGAAATAAAAACAAATCAATAAAAATTAAAAAAAAATATAGGTTTCTTTCATTTTGAAGTACTTTTCTAAAAAAAAGGAAAACAAAAATCCAAAAAATATATTTTTTTTCTTAGAAAAAGAGACAATAAGTAAATTTAAACAAAAATATTTTTTTTATCCCAAAGCAAATAAATTTTTTTTTAGAAGTTTTTCTTTCAAAAAAGCAAAATAAAAATAAGCAAAATATAAATATGTTATTTCTTTTAAAGCGTTTCTTTCAAGAATTAAAAAAAAATTAGTTTATTTACTCCATTCCCGAATATCCGAACTACGCCCGGTCTGATTCATGCGGGGACATGATACGTAGGCAATCCACATAAGATTCGACCATCACTAAAAAAAAGAAAAACGAAAAAAAAGTGTAAAAGAAAATTGATAAAGAGGGGAAGAAGATGAAAGCAAGGGGAAGTATAAGCCGGAATAACGCATTACAATCGATTACAAGTAGTAACACGATCAACTGTATAAGTGCGTCACACCCAACGTGAGATTACTTATCTGTTATGTTGTTTCAGACTAACCGTTTGTTTGCCAAACTCCAGGTTTTAGAAAAGGGTGGTTGATTTTGTAGTACTCTAGCCTCGCATTCATACTTCACGAGGTCCAAAGGAAAAGTTCAGCAACCCGTTGCTAAATCAAAAGAAAATACCCATCCTTATTTCACAAGGTTGAAAAGAAGCGCCAACATGTCTTCAGAAATCCCCCTATCAACCGTTCCCATTTTGGAGGAGAGTTCCGTGTCAGCCATTCCGGCTACTGAGTCAGCAGCTGCAGAAGAAAATAGAATTTTGCGATGTCGAATGCTGGAGATGTTGGATGACTGGAATAACGGGAAAAAGCCCCCAAGTCTGATCCCTGGGTTCCCCGAACTATTCCTCAAGTCAAGTGGGATTTCTAATACTCCCACCAATTACCCACCTACTCTATTTGGATATTCTAATGTCACAACCCTCTCTGAATCACCCTCCACTTCCTATCCTCGGGTGACAACATTAGACACATCTGCAAGAACATCCATTGGTTTGCCCGTTCCAATCACGGCGCATCCCGGCACGCATACTCCTTTCTTTGATTCCTCTTCTTTTACATTCCCGGCGCCACCCCTTCCACGGGATCCTACCCGTTTTGTCGCCAATGTCTATCCTCAGCTCATGCCAAGCCAAAATCCAAAAGCTCTCGAACGGGATGAAATGGCAAAAAGAATGAGCAGCTTGGAACAAAGTTTGAAAAACATGCAAGGTCTAGGCGGACAGAAGAGTGTTTCATACGCAGATTTATGCATGTTCCCACATGTCCATTTGCCGTCAGGCTTTAAGACACCGAAGTTCGAAAAGTATGACGGGCATGGCGACCCCATTGCTCATCTAAAGAAATACTGCAATCAATTGCGAGGTGCCGGCGGCATGGAAGAATTGCTGATGGCATATTTCGGAGAAAGCTTGATAGGGATAGCCTCAGAATGGTACATGGATCAAGACATATCTCGATGGCTCATCTGGGATGATTTGGCCAGAGATTTTGTGAAACAGTTCCAGTACAACATTGACATTGCGCCAGACAAGAATTCTTTATCGAACTTAAAGAAGAAACCCTCAGAAAGCTTCAGAGAATATGCTATCAAATTGCGAGAGCAAGCATCCAGGGTGAAACCCCCTATGGACGAAATAGAAATGGTCACTACTTTCCTCCAGGCTCAGGAACCAGACTATTTCCAGAACATGATGTCAGCAATGGGAAAGCCTTTCGCAGAGGCAATCAAGATTGGGGAAATGGTGGAAAATGGTTTGAAGACGGGAAGAATTTTGAGTCAAGCGACCATTCGAGCAACCTCCCAAGCAATCCAAGGAGGGTCTGGAGGAATAGCAAAGGGTAGGATGAAAGAGGAAACATCCATGGCAACTTCGGGTGATAGAAGACACCACGCTCCTAGACACTTCTTTTCAGAAAGAACCCCCCAGCATTATTACTCTGCTCAGGAAATGTCCTATATCCCTCAACCATACGCGGTCATGAATGCTCAACCTTTTGTGCAGCCGCAACAGCATGTCAGTAGAAACCAAGCTCTATTTCCAAGAAATCAGCCTCCCCACCAGAACCACTATAATCCTCGACCTCCGCAGAATAACTTCCGTCCTTGGGAACAGCCAAAGAAATCAAACTTTACCCTAATTGGTGAATCTTACTCTAATCTATTCCCGAAACTTGTCCAAATGGGTCTATTGCAGCCGGTTCCTCAGAATAGACAAAACCCGGCATCGCCTTCCTACAAAGCTGGTGTCAGATGTGCATATCATTCAGAGGCAGAGGGCCACCATACTAATGACTGTTGGACTTTGAAACAAGCGGTGGAGAATTTAATAGAGCAAGGGAAGATTGTGTTGAAAGATGAGGATGTCCCAAATGTGACCAATAATCCGCTGCCTGCTCACAATAACGGGCTGATAGTTGGGATGATCTGTGAAGACGAAGAATTCGATCCAGCGCTTAAGGCCATAATTGCTATTGCTGACGGAAAGGAAGCCCAAGGCGGCCCCGAAACAAGAGAAAGGAGAAAAGAAGAGTAAAATCACTGAGCTAGAACCAGAAGGGGAAATTGGTGCACCTAAGCAAGCCTAAGTGGCATGGGGGGCAATTAAGACACCACAGCTAAATGAGCCAGTGTTTGTTGGACGTGTACCGCAAAAGCTTAAGGACCGTCAAGAGAAAGATAATAAGGATTCTATGACTGAAGAGAGTGAAGGAAAACATGAGGCAAAGTTTTGTGATACCCACATGGTCGAGCCAGGGAAATGGACTATCACCGTTGAGATGGGATCAGATACTAAACTCCCAAACTGAAAGGCTAGGCCATTCCCGATCAGGCGGAAGCCCAGTAAACTTGTCCTGCCGCATTTTTCTGCATCCAGAATTATTTCAAGGTGTAAATTGGATGTTTCTTTTAGTTTTTGTCTTTAAATTTCCAAATGTGAACCCTGTTTATCCTTTCGATTCCAAGAAATGAAATTAATATTTCATCGTCCGTTTCATTTTCTTTTGTTATTTTTTATTCTTTCAGATTTGTTTTAGTTTTCTTTTTCTCTTCTCTTTAGTTCAAATCATGCAGCTTTAAATAACATGACATGCTTGCGGACTTCATGCCTAGATCCTAAAACGCTGTCAGACTTCAGAATAATGAATCGAGAGTTGAAATGCACAAAAGTTTATTTTTGAGGAAATGAAACAATGAATTGGAATAACTGAAGGAAAATTGGTTCGCATACAAAAGGGTTGTGTTGTACTCAGAGAATACCCAAGTAGTTGTCCCAACAAAGAAAGGCCCATACTTGCAACAAGAAAGTGCGGCCCAGAAATCTCGAAATAGAACAACCGACGTTAAGGCGCATTCCTCCTCATTACCAAGAAACAAAAAGAAAATTTCGCTCCTAATTGGAGGGATCCATACATCATCCGGAAAATATCACTGAGAGGGACACTGTATCTGGGAGACATTGAAGGAAATAATCTTGAAACGACAGTCAATACAGATACGGTATAAAGGTACTATGTCAAGACCTCCTGCGACGTTGGCTTTTGTATAATTGAGATGACGAAGGCTTTCTTTCTTGCTACCCCAAACACTGTAAATCCTTTGTGAAACCCTTTGAGCCGGTTACGTTTCTTTGTTCACCCTCTTTTGGAACCCAAAATAAATAAAATAAAATAAAAAAACCAAAAACAAAACAAAGTACCTGAACTACATTCTGACTTGATTCCGAAAGGATACGTAGGCAACCTCTCCCTGAGGTTCAGTCACACCAAACCAAAAATCCCAATTTCCCAAAAAAAATGAAACTGGGGCAGATGATATTGTTGATTCGGTTTAAGATCCGTCAAGATGATTTCAAAGTTGTAATTTTGTCCATAATTCTTCTTACCCAAACCGAGTACAAGTCCTTCAAGATCGATTGGAAGTTGTGAAAACATCATTGTTGCGGTTCGAAGTTCCTGGAATGAAAAGAAATAAAATGAGAGAGTCTTATTGGTGAAAACCTTCGGGCACCATAAGACGATGGAAGTAGAAGAAATACAAAATGAGAGAGCCTGTTGGTAAAAACTCGCAAAGAGTGCTATCTGGCGATGGTAAGAAAAGAAATGAGAGAGGTCGATTGGCGAAAACCCGCAAAGGGCGCTATCAACCGAAAAGGTTGTTTTCACCACAAGAGATCCTGGCACGGCTCCTTAGCTCGGAAACATAGACCCGTTCTGGTTCATAAGAAAATGGGAGTTTGTGAAGATCAAGCATCTAGTTCGAGAAGCATGTCATGTTGGTTAAAGTCTGCATATACCTCAGATAAGTCTTTCTTTTTCCCCGAAAGGGACTCCACTATCTTCGATACGCTTTTCCATTCTTTGTTCATTTTTCTTTGAATACCTTTCGTTTTAATTTTAATTCCGAAACTATTACAAAGGAAGGCGACAGGACCGGTTTTACAGGACTCCGCCTGGTAAAGAAGAAAAGAAAAACAGCCTCAGTGGTGTATTGATACAATCCCCGATTGGATCGTAATGATCGATTGTTTCCAAAGAAACGGAGTTTAGAAAGGAAATGGAAATCAAAGGATAAGGTCTTAGAAGAGACGGAATAAGGCAGAAGGATAGAACCCACACGGAAAATCCTCGTGGAATTCCGGGAATGAACCTGGTTGTGAGCACGTGATTTTTGCCTAACATGAATTACTCCCACAAAATCAAAACAAAAATTATCTATTTTTTACGTTGTGTATTTTTGTGAATTTTTGTGTTATTTTTGGTAATTGTTTGCACTTTGTATATGCACGATTATATGTGTTTAAATTAATAAAAATACAAAAATGGGTCATATTTACATCTTTTGATCTAACTTTGCAATTAGGAGTAGTTTAAGTTTATTTTACAAAATAAAATCAAAAAAAAATATGTATTTTTGCTTTTCTAGTATTTAATGTCCCAATTGTGTGATTTATATTTAATTGATATTTAAATTGAGTGTGTTAATTGTTAATATAACTTAATTAGTATTTCTTATAATTTAATTGATGTTGTAGTGTAATTAGAAATTTTTGTTTTAATTAGAAAATAAATTAAAGAGATAAGGAAAATAAAATGAAAAGAAGAGGAATTAAATCGGATTGGGCCACTTCTTAATTAAATCCCAAGCCCAAAAAACTAAAATAACCCCAGTCCAAACCCCAGCTTACCCGGATCCATACCCAAACCCACGTTTAAACCCGCCCATCACTCCATTAATCTTGGCCGTTGGATGTAATAATCCAACGGTTGAGATTAATTCTTACAAATTCAATATACCAAACAACCCCAAACCCATTTTCATTCTCATTTCCATCATTTCTCTAACCTAGGAGACACCCCTGAAGCCGCCGCCTCCCACCACCACGAACCGCCGGCCGGAAATCGTCTCCGCCGGCGGTAGCGCCCCTAACCACCCCATTTTTTCACCCCAAGCTCGCCTCAACCTCCCCGTCTCAACCCCCCTATTAGTTAGTTTCAAACACCCCCGTAACTCCTCGAATCTCCACCTTTAGCCACGAACCCTAGCGGCGCCGCCGCCTCCAATGGATCCCAAACTCGCACCCAACATTCACCTCATCTCCCTCACACCCTAACCACCATTATTTCTATTCGAATCTGGTCGGAAACCACTAAGCCCGAAAAAATCGAGCTCCGAGAATCCTAAAACTCGAATTGGGATTTCTTCACCGGATTTTATCAAATTGAGGTCTAATAGACCTTAATTGATATGTTTTCACTTAGAAAACATTTCAATTAAGGTCCTTTCGACCTCAAATGCCAAAGACCAAGCGGCCGAATCTCCCTTTCTCTGTTTCGAAGGTACTTGTTTTCTTCTCTGTTTTTGTTTAATTATTCTCGTCGCTTTAGTAGTTTTCGATTGTTGTTGATTTTGTTGTGATTCGGATGCCATTTTCTTTTCTCTCCTCATCTCTTTGGGACCTTTTATTTGGTCGATCTGTTAGTTGCTATTCTTCGCTGTTAACGGGTAATTGTGAGTCGAATTCAATTCGTTGTTAATATCGTCAAGTTGTTTGATGTTGAAATTACAAAGTGCTGTCCGAAATTTGTGTGGTCACTGCTTGTCGGCTTTGGTTATCGAATACATATATCATAATCGGCTAATCGAATGTTGTCAAATATGTGTTTGCGTTAATTAGCGTCGTCGATTAGTTAGCTTCGTATTTTTTTTCTCTCTTCTTTGGCCGAGAACTCACTGTTTTAGTGATTGGTTTGATGGTCAATTCTAAGGTTCTGTTTTGTCTATTTGATTACCAATGTTGTCGAATACATGTTCGCATCGATTAGCGTCGTCGAACAATTGGTTTGGTATTCCCCGGCATTGGCCGAGAGTCTCGAACTCACTGTTTTGGCGATTGGTTTGCTATCAAGCGTACATGTTGTGATTCGACTTAACGAATGTCGTCGTTTAAATTCGCGAATTTGTTGTTTGAAATTCCGGGCAGTGGTTCATTGTTTTGCTTGAATTAAAATTTTTCTGTTTGTTGTTCTGAGTATTGAGTTAACTGTTGGATTGTTGTTTTGAACCATCGGTTGATTTCTGATTTTGGAATGAATTGGTTATAACTGTGTAGTTGTTAGTCAGTGTTTAAATTAACCTTTAAAGTGCAATACACATGAAGATGAGTTGGTGAAACCTGCTGGACAGCAGTATACCCCATTGGTTTTTACCTTTAGGACTTGTTTAGTTGTTAAAACCCATACTTAGACAAAACAAGGTGGGATAATCAGAGAATATCATGATGATAATGAGTGTTTCTAACTTTATTAAATGCTGGTTAGTTGTATAATCAGAAACACATGGGAATAACTGAAAAAAGGGTCAAAAGTAATGCACATGGGAGGAGTTTAAGCTGTGAGGTGCTGTAATGTTTGGCTATAAAACTGGCAGAATACTACAGACACAGGCAGGGATTTTTGGCAGAAAACACACTAAAACTCACACAGAAACACTCTTTGGAAACACTACACATACTGGGAAAACAGAAACACAGGGAGAAATACTTACTGGCAATTAGAAAACATTCTCTGGAAACACATTCAGGCACATTGAGATATTGAGATCATTTGGTAGAAAACACAGTGATACTCACATAGAACATTCTCTGCAGAACATATACACTCACAGATAGGTTTACTGAAAAACAGAGAAAAAGAAGATAAACATTGTGAGAGTTCTTTGGAGATCATTTTGGTGTCTTCTGTTGGTTCACAAATTGGTTTTGGTTTGCTGTTTGAATTCTATTTTCTGTCCAAAGTTTGGGTCTTTTGAGTTGTATTGGGGTTTCAAGTGCTACTGCTGGTGCTTGTTTGTTGCTGCCAACTGCTGTTTCCTTTACTTGCTGCTGCTGATTACTCATCTTTTCTCCTTCTATTTCCATTATCCAGGTACATATCTTTTGGACTTGGCCACTCTTGTACCAGAAAAATTGAAATGAAAAGCTATCTTTGAATCCTTTTAGTTGAAGCTATTACATAGATAGTCCTGTTTAGCTATTTATCAAACTAAAGACTGTTAGCAAAAAAATAGATATTGTGTAGTTATTTGTTTAAAGGATTAGAAATGCATATAGTCTTGTATGTTTACTTAGCTCTTACTTCGGCATGTATGAATTGAAACAAAATCCGCCGGGCTTGTATTATTTATCATTGTAAACTGGGTTTATTTTGAGATTGTTGATTAAAATAGACATTGGTTTTTTTATTTATGCTTAATTAGTTTCTGTTCTTGTTAGTACATGTTCGGGACTCGCGTAAGTTAAAACTAGCCAATTCGGATTGGGATTCCTTTTGATATTTTATAGGTAATTGGTTAAAGTCAAAGTGGTTCAAGCATATTTAAAGTGTTGGTTTGATTAATGTTAGCTATTAACATAAGATGTTTGGGATCATTTTCGAGTTCTTCCTTGAAATCTATTTGTAATTAAGCAAACACGATAAGTTAGCCCATGCTTTAAATGCCAATGTTAGGTCAATTTTAATCGTATAGTTTGAATTTCGCCAATTAACATCGGATTAAGGATAGTAAAAATCCAAAGTAAACATTTTACTTTAAATAATGGACTAAGGTGAATTATTTCTATTTCGCATATTTTGATTAATTTTTCGTTAGTTTATTTTTTTTATTTTAATCTCCGTCCTTAAGTCAAAAAGCTATGAAATAATACATCATTTGGTATGGGTCTTTAATTGGAAATAATCTTAAGGGATATACTGTTAAATAAATTGATTTTTGGCTTAGTCTTACAATGGCTTTAATCGGCATAGCTGCAAAGTAAGTAATTCGGATACCTTTTTATTTGTCAAAAGTTCGAGTCTATGTTGTAATTAGTTTTTCTTTAATTACGAATAATTCAAGCAGTTTAAAAGCGGTAAATAATTATAAAAGCACGTAAGTTATAACATGTATTCAAATCAGATATTTTAGCCATTTATAATAATTAAAGCGACCGTGCTAGAACCACGGGATGCGAGGGTGCCTAACACCTTCCCTCAGGCCAACAGAATTTCTTACTTAGAATCTCTGGTTCGCAGACTTCATTTGGAAAGTCGAAAATTTCCTCGATTCGGGATTTAAATAAATCGATGACTTGGGACACCTTAATTTATTCCAAGTGGCGACTCTGAAATAAATAAAATAATCCCGTTTCGAACATTGTCACTTAAATTGGAAAAACTCCTTTACCCTCTACCCCCGGGTAGCGGGCGCGCCAAAAGGAGGTGTGACAGCTCTGGCGACTCTGCTGGGGAATACAAACCCAGAACTACTGGTTCAGGGTTTAAGAATTCGAGCTTTGAATAATTATTTTATTTGGCTTATTTATTATCTGATTTTATTACATGTTTATATTTGATATGCTAAATGTTGCTTTACTGCTTTGATATTTTGTGAACTGTATATAAATTGTGCCGATACCCGTTTTTTTTCTTTTGAGTTTTTTGAAGTATAATACCGGGCATTTGCTGGACATAGCCCGTTTTTCTCAAGATAGCCGTGGTGCTTGGCACCCGGTGAAGGATTTTGTAGTCACACATGTTTAGGCGGAGAGTCTGTCAATTAAGCCGGAAAGCCATGCTACTGGTGCATTGACACTCTTCGGCTCGAGTTGTCCGCTCGAGTTAAAGCCAGTCTAGACACTTTTTCTAACAGGATGATGACTTAGAATAACAAAACCTTATGCCGGATCCCCGATAGGAACGTTTATTTGCATCATGTGCATATTTGACTTAGGAGGCTCAACACAGGGGTTGGGCCTGTCTAGGACAGGTGTACCTGAAACAAAAGACCAACTTGTGGCATCTTTCTGTGTGCATTTATTTGTTTCGATCTTACATGCCGACCGGTTTGTTAAAAGAGAGGAAGAAGTGGAAAACGTCAGGGTATATAGTCAAAATAGTTTTATGGAAAATAGTTAGTTCTTTGAAAATAAATTCTGAAAAAATACAAAAAAAAAATTCCAAATAAATTAGTTCTTTAAAAAATAAATTTTGAAAAAATGCAAAAAATTTCCAAATAAATTTTCTTAATTTTACGAAAAGAGTTAGTTCTTTAAAAAATAAATTTTTGAAAAAATGAAAAAAAAAAATTCCAAATAAATTTTCTTAGTTCCTTTGAAAATAATTTGTTTTAGAAATGTTGTTTAAAAATAGTTTGTTTTCTTTTCTTAAAATGATTTAGTCCTTTTATTTTCGAACTACGCAAGTTTGATTCTCACCAAACATGAGATACGTAGGCAACCCATATCGGGCTCAACTAATACTGATTTTTTTTTAAAAAGAAAACAATAATAAAAATATTAGAATTAGGATTTTTGGTTTTAGTCGAGAGTTAGGAAATTTTGCAAAAATAGCCAAACGCCTCAAAAGGGGCGCCGGAGGACTAATTTCGCAAAACGGAATATAGACACCACACTGGTATCCTGTTATACAGCCTTCAAATCTTCTTCAAGTGCTGAAAGGCCGTATTAACAAGATTCGTTTCTTTATACATAATAAAAAAAAATAAAAAAAAAAATAATAAAAAAATAATAAAAAAATTTGAAAAAAAATCTTAAGTTCATTTTTATCTTTTCTAGGATCAGCATGACTTCCTCGCAACGAATCGGCCAGAAAAGGGCAAGAGACGAAATGCCACCCATGTTCATGGTCCAAGACAAGACCCCGGATCGGCTCTGTAAATGGTGGACTAGTTTCTCGGCTTGGGAAAGAAATCAAGTTCACAAGCACCTCAAGTTTCTTCCGGACATCATGATGATAAAACCGGACAAAAATGTGATCAGAGCTTTAGTGAGTTTTTGGGACTCAACAAGCAATGTGTTCAGATTCCGGGATTGCGAAATGACACCCACTTTGGAAGAATTGGGCGGACTCACGGGACTCGGAAGAGATTTGCACAAGATGAGACCTGCAGCTCCTAGGCAGATGGGTGTAAATAATTTCTTGAAAAAGTTATGTCTCCGGCGGGTTCCCATGGGTTGTTTGGAGAACGGTTGGGTGCCACTGGATTATCTCTACGACAGATTTGGTGATAAGAACGGGTTCGCGAAATTCTCAAATACTGAATTTGTCAACCAGTTGAATTATGACGCCTGGGGAGACTTAAGGAATCTATGCTTTCATGATCGCTTTTTTGGGAACCATGGTTTTTCCCGAACGTGGTGGACGCATCAGAATCCGTTTAGCTGCGGTGGTCTCATATCTACAAAGTAACGAGGAACACATTGTTCTTCCGATGATACTAGGAGACATCTTCCGGGCTTTAACTCGGTGCCAAGAAGGACAAGATTATTTTGAGGGTTGTAATATCTTATTACAAATGTGGTTTGTAGAACATCTCTATCATCACCCAATTGTGATAAACTTCAACACTGATTGGCTGAATTATATTCGCTGTCATACAAACAGAGCCGCCCGTTGTAACCTTCCAGAAGACTTGAGGACTTGGCAAGAACTTCTCAACTCTTTAAGAGCAGATCAACTTACCTAGAATTATTATTGGTTCCCTTCCGCCAAAATCATGCATATGTCGACATATCGCCCATTCTACATACTAATGGGCTTCAGGGGTTTCCAACCATATGCCCCGCTACGTGTCATGCGGCAGTTGGGTAGAGAACAGAAAAGGCCCCCAATTGAGGATATGCGATCGTTTACATGGGAATTTGTGACGGAGGAGACCCCGAGGGAGACTTATGCATAGAAAGTATGGTTCGGTAGTCGACTCTCCGACATCAACGAAATGGTTGCCGATCGAGAACGGGGAGAAGTGAGTCTCGTATATCTCGAATGGTTCCACAACCAATCAGTGCCGGAGCAAAGGTCAGAAAGGTCAGTGAAGTATGCCGTAGATTGGGAGAAAGAGGTAGAAGCCCGAGTAAGGGAGGCTAAACATGAGACAGCGCAAGATTTCCAATCTTGCATTAACACTTTAAAAGAAGACAAGGGAATTTTGGAAGCTGCCATGGATATACAACAGGCTGATTTTGATCGAGAAAGGGCCGATTGGGAGCAGGAAAGAGAAGCACTCCGAACTCAAATTCAAGAGATGCAATTGGACACAGAAAGGTCAAGGAGAAGTCGGAGTGACGAGATGTTGATAAACGATTTGGAAAGGAAAGCCTTTGAACACCAAGAAGACTTGGAGAAGGCAAAAGCGGCTTTGGTTGCAGTCCGGACAAAATGGAAGAGAGCAGCCCACCAAGAAGCGCTCCGTCTACAACAAGTAGAAAAAGATTATGATGCAATCATCGTTGATTTAAGAAAAGCAAATGCCGCTCTTAGAGAGCGAACTCTCAAGCAAGTCCGGGATGCCAAAGCAGATAGAGACCGTTGCCACGACTTGATGGCACGGATGGAAAGACAAATAGATAGGCTCTTGGACCATATCTCCGGCAACGCTCAAGTATTAGGGGCAAAGAACCGACACATAGGGCAGCTGCTCAGAGAAAAAGACATGATCAAGACCAGGATCAATGAAATCGGGCACTACATCACTATGAGGTGTTTGACCTGCGAACGAGTACCTCGGCCCGCCCTCTTCTCTTCAATCATGGAATGTGTCCACCAAGTCATGGCAGAATTGGGGAGTATACAGAAAGATCTTACACCAAGAACTGCAGCAAGGCCAAACAACGCCCCCCGGGCGCAAAGATTCGAGGCACTGGAACATGCTTAGAAGAGTCTGTTGTTTTAGAGTCTGTTTGTCCTTTTAAAAGTTTTTCTCCATTGTTGTCATTTTGCAAGTGTTTCAAGTTTGAGGTTTGTTGGAATAAAATTCATGAACATTTCATTCATATCTTATGTATATTGTTTTAGAACTACGCTCGGTCTGATTCACGCGGGGACGTGATACGTAGGCAATCCACATAAGATTCGACCACCACTAAAAAAAAAAAAAAGAGAAAAGAAAAATTGGGAGGTTAATAACAATAAAGTTTTCAAGGATAAGAAAAAGAAAAGCTGGAATGACGCATGCGAGGAATACATGTAGAAATGGTTAATTGATTAGGTGCATTGCATCCAACGTGCGATAACATGCTTGTTAAATTCAGTGAGCTAACAAGTTTGTTGCACTTCCAGAAAAGTTTAGCAGTTGACTTGGCAGAGTATACTGGCCGATCACCCTTACCATACCAGATCAAAAGGTCCAATTCCAGCAAGCATGTCTAGTTCCGGCAAAAGTATCGATGGGGAGAAAACAGAGATACAAATCATGAAAGAAGAAGTGGACCGGTTGAGACAGCAAATGACAGAGATGCACCTAGCCTGGGCTAGGGGACAATCATCGCCAAACCTTCCTACTTTTCCACCAGCACCAGAGCATCCGCCCATTGACCCCTCGACCAGTGCACCAATCTATCCTTATTATCAAGGGGAAAACCCATATACCTCCCCGGTTTCACCAGCCAGGCAAAATCCTCCTCCCCGGTTACCCCTGTTTTTGTGGCACCTCCACCTGCTACTTTACAAAAGTCGTCCAGTGAGCCGCTTTTTCAAATCCATGACAATCATTGTTATTCTCCCGAGCCTACCTTTAAGGCTCCTGAACCGCATTCACACACCCCTCACTGGGATAACCCGGCAAAACCGGAAAAGCACTTCAAAAGTTTGGAGCATGAGGAAGTTATTCGAAAAGTTAAAAGCATGGAGCAGTCCTTCAGGAATATGCATGGTTTGGGCAACCAAGTCAGTGTCGCTTACAAAGATCTGTGTCCATTCCCAGATGTCCAATTGCCAGCCGGGTTCAAAACGCCCAAGTTTGACCTATACGAAGGGCATGGTGACCCAATAGCCCATCTTCGAGGTTTTTGTAGTAAAATGCGAGGAGCCGGAGGGCGAGATGAGATTCTGATAGCTTACTTCGGTCAGAGTTTGGGGGGGTCTGCACTAGAGTGGTACACTAGGCAGGATCCCAACAGATGGTTTACATGGGATGACTTGGCTCAAGCATTCATCGGCCAGTTCCAGTATAATCTTGAAATAATCCCCGATCGCTTATCATTGCTAAAGTTAGAGAAGAAACCCGCCGAAAGTTTTAGAGAATTTGGTTTCCGCTGGAGGGAACAGGCAGCGAGGGTAGATCCGCCGATGAGAGAGAATGAAATGGTGGATTACTTCCTACAGACACTGGAGCCAACCTATTTCGGACATCTGGTGACGTCCGTGGGTAAGTCATTCACCGAGGTGATAAAGATGGGGGCTATGATCGAGGAAGGCTTGAAAGCTAACAAGATCATGAGTTATGCAGCGTTGAAAGCCACCACTCAAGCTATTCAAAGTGGCACCGGAGGGGTGCTTGGGAAAAAAAGGAAAGAAGAGGTCGCGACAGTTGATTCCGGAGCATGGTTCAGGAACAGAGGCCCCCCACCCCAATATAATTCGCCACAGCCCCACCAACAAAATTACTCTCACAATCCATATAGCCATCCACAACACTATTACCCGACACCAGATGCTCACTTTACCGTCCATCATGCCCAATCATATGCCCCACCTCCCGTCCAGGCACCATGGCGTGCGCCAAATCCGCAGAATAATTACCCACCCCCAAGAGCCTATAGAAATCCCACGGGTGCGGGCTTTCGTCCGAATCAAGCTTTCAAGAACGATAGAGCACCAAGGATAAAGACCTTCACTCCCTTGGGAGAGTCTTACACCAGTTTGTTCCACCGATTGAAGCAAGTAGGGTTGCTAAATCCGGTCGAGGCTAAGCTACCAAACCCTCTTCCAAAGAATCTGGACCATTCAATAAATTGTGCATACTGCTCAGGATGTTCGGGGCACGACACGGAAAAGTGTTGGAGGTTGAAAATAGCTATCCAGGAACTCATCGACACTCGCCGAATTGAGGTCCAGACTCCAGCGGAGCCCAACATCAACCAGAATCCACTTCCAACTCATCATGAGACCAACATGATCGAGTTGGTACGGGTGGAAGGGGGAAAGGAGAAAACCTCTCAGACTGTAATGATGATCAAGTCTAGTGGAGTAAAAATGGAAAAGGGGCCAAGCCTTGATGAGTCACTCATCTGCAAGAAAGACGTACAAGAGGGGTTGGAAGCAGAAAAGGGAAGTGTGAACAAAGTGCTTATGAGGCCAGAGGGAGTAAAAATAGTTGTACCAGGGGCAGCAACCAAACCCGTCTTGACTGTAGCAGGTGTTCGAGTGGATCCTTTCATCATCAAGCCAGCAATACAGTTGCCAATAGCTGATAGCAAAGCTATTCCATGGAATTATGATCGGGTCACGACAACCTACAAAGGAAAAGAAGTTAAAGAGGAAGTCTGCGAAGCGCAAGGTTTGACCCGCTCGGGGAGATGTTTTGCCCCTGCGGAATTGAGGAAGATCACTCCGGCAACATTGAAAAAGCCGGTAACCGACGAAGAGGCAGAAGAATTCCTGAAAAAGATGAAGCTGCATGACTATTCTGTCTTAGAGCAGCTGAAGAAAACGCCTGCGCAAATATCATTGCTATCTTTGCTGATACATTCTGAAGAACACCGCAAGCTTTGATGAAAGTTCTGAATGAGGCCCACGTACCTGATAAAATGTCGGTGAGTCATCTGGAGAAGATCACCGATAGGATCTTCGAAGCGAATCGGATCACCTTCACCGATGACGAGTTGCCTGAGGAAGGCACCGAGCACAATATGGCTTTATATCTTACGGTGAAGTGTGAGGAGTCGGTGGTCAGCAAAGTCCTGGTCGACAATGGGTCCAGTGCTAACATCTGTCCTCTCTCTACACTGGATAAGTTGAAAGTGGACATCGGCAGGATACGAAAGAACAGCATATGTGTTCGAGGGTTTGATGGAGGAGGCAAGGCATCGGTCGAGGACATAGTGTTAATCTTGACAATTGGACCAGTGGAGTTCACCATGGAATTCCAGGTGTTGGACATGGTAGTGTCATATAACCTTCTGATAGGGCGACCGTGGATCCATGCCGCAAGAGCAGTTCCATCCAGCCTACACCAACTCGTCAAGTTTGAGTGGGACCAACAGGAGATCGTAGTCCATGGAGAGACTGATCTACAACCAGGCACCATCGTCCCCTTTGTTGAGACAGAAGAGGATGTTGGGCCATGGGTATACCGGATCTGCGATGTGGTATCCGCCAACCGAGTTCCAGAAGGGGAATGCATTCCCAATGACAGAATAATCACTGCATGACGTCATGGTGGCTCATGAAATGTTGAGAAACGGTTTCGTACCCAGCAAAGGTTTAGGTGCATCTCTGCAAGGAATCATACAACCGGTATCTGTGGTCGAAAATGTGGGAACCTTCGGCTTAGGATTCAAGCCGACATCAGAGGACATCCAGCGAGCCAAGAGGAATAAGCAGAAGACATGGGTGCTCCCGAAGCCTATTCCACGTCTTTCTCGATCTTTTATCAGGTCCGGGACAAGAGGACATCTGACGACAAAGGTTCCCAGTCCTATGGTTAGGCCAGACAAAGAGTTCTTAAGAAAGTTTGAGGACTTATTCACAGACGTATGCATGGTAGAGGATGGCGAAGGATCCAGCCATGCCGATATACGGTTTGTGGGATCGAAAGCAAAGTTGAATAATTGGAAGGCTACTCCTCTCCCTGTCCGGAAGGAGTCTTGGTAGTTTGTTTTGGATTGTTTTCTTTTGAAATTTTGTGTTGGGATTGTCCCCGAGTAAAATCCATTTGTTTTAGTTCATTTCGATTTGAGTTCGCAAGCTTGTTTTTCCTTGTACTGTTCCCATTAATGAAATTTTGTTCCTTTCGTTTCTAATTTTGTTTATTTTCCTTCTTTTTACTTTTCTGAGCAACTTTCTTTCAACTGATCTTAATGATATGGCGTGCTTAAAGATTAATCAACCCAGTCTAGAAAGTCAATCGGGTTTGGAAATAATAACGCATGAAATAAGAAGTGACGAGAGTGAATCGGAATACGGCGATGATGAAGCCAGTAGAAGAAATCGGTGAAGAATTAAGTCACTTCGAGGAAAAACCCAAACCAAATTTAAATGATACTGAGGCTGTTAATCTGGGGGACACAGATGACGTCAAAGAAACCAGAATAAGTGTCCATATTGAACCCAACCTGAGAGAAGAATTGATCAAAACACTCATGGAGTTTAAAGACATTTTCGCATGGTCGTACGACGACATGCCAGGACTCAGCACTGACCTAGTGGTCCACAAATTACCTACTGACCCGGCATGCCCGCCCGTCAAACAAAAACTGCGGAAATTTAAGACGGAGATGAGTGTAAAGATCAAGGAGGAAGTGACCAAGCAGTTGCGGGCGAAAGTCATTCATGTCACTCGATACCCTGAATGGTTGGCTAACGTAGTACCGGTGCCAAAGAAAGACGGAAAGATCAGAGTATGCGTGGACTACCGCAATCTCGACAAGGCGAGTCCTAAGGATAATTTCCCGCTTCCCAATATTCATATCCTGATTGATAATTGCGCCGGACGTGAAATCGGATCCTTTGTGGATTGCTACGCGGGATATCATCAGATCTTGATGGATGAAGAGGACGCAGAAAAGACGGCTTTTATCACACCGTGGGGGACTTATTGCTATCGGGTGATGCCGTTCGGTTTGAAGAACGCAGGGGCAACATACATGAGGGCGATGACTACGATATTCCATGACATGATACACAAGGAAATTGAAGTGTACGTGGATGATGTGATCATAAAATCTAGACGTCAAGAAGACCACGTTGCTGACCTCAGGAAGTTTTTTCAAAGACTTCGAAGATATGATATCAAGCTCAATCCGGCCAAATGTGCATTCGGAGTTCCGTCAGGAAAGTTGCTAGGATTCATCGTCAGCCGACGGGGCATTGAGTTGGACCCATCCAAAATCAAGTCCATTCAGGAGTTACCCCCGCCAAGGAATAAAACAAAGGTAATGAGTTTGTTGGGAAGGTTAAATTACATCAGTAGGTTTATTGCTCAGCTTACAGCAACCTGTGAGCCCATATTCCGTCTGTTGAAGAAAGACGCTGCGATAGAATGGACGACAGAATGTCAGGAAGCGTTTGACAAAATCAAAGGGTATCTGTCAAACCCACCCGTACTAGTTCCGCCTGAACCGGTTAGACCCCTGATTCTTTATCTGACGATCTTGGAGAATTCGTTCGGTTGCGTACTGGGGCAGCATGATCTTACTGGCAGGAAGGAACGGGCCATTTACTACCTCAGTAAGAAATTCACGGTCCACGAGGTCAGATACACTCATCTGGAAAAGACATGTTGCGCCTTTGACTTGGGTAGCCCAAAAGCTGAAACACTACTTGTCTTCTTACACCACTTACCTCATTTCGCGTCTGGATCCGTTGAAGTATATTTTCCAGAAACCTATGCCTACGGGGAGGTTAGCAAAATGGCAAATATTACTTACGGAGTTCGACATCATATATGTGACAAGGACGGCTATGAAAGCTCAAGCCCTAGCCGATCACTTAGTGGAGAATCCTGTAGATGACGGATACGAACCTTTGAGGACGTATTTTCCAGATGAAGAAGTATTGCAAATTGATGGGTTAGAATTAACCGAGGATCCAGGGTGGAAGCTTTTCTTCGACGGAGCGGCGAACGCAAAAGGAGTCGGAGTAGGGGCTGTGCTCATCTCGGAAACGGGACATCATTATCCTGTTACTGCTCAATTGCGTTTTCATTGTACCAATAATATGGCTGAGTACGAGGCATGTATCTTGGGGTTGCGATTAGCGGTGGACATGGATGTACAGGACGTCTTGGTCTTGGGGGACTCGGACCTTCTGGTACATCAGATTCAGGGAGAATGGGAAACGAGAGATTTAAAGCTTATCCCGTATCGTCAGTGTTTGCATGATCTGACTAAGCGTTTCCGGTCGGTAGAATTCAGACATATCCCAAGGATGCATAATGAGGTTACCGACGCTTTGGCTACTTTGGCGTCAATGCTACATCACCCGGACAAGGTTCGTGTCGATCCGTTACATATTCAGTTCCGGAATCAGCATGCCTATTGCAATATGATAGAGGAAGAGATGGATGGTGAGCCATGGTTTCATGATGTCAAGGAATACCTCAGGTTAGGAGTATACCCAGAGCAAGCAACTGGAGATCAAAAGAGAGCTATTCGGCGGTTGGCGAACGGATTTTCCTTAGTGGAGGGGTGCTGTACAAAAGAACCCCAGATTTGGGACTGTTGAGATGTATAGACGCGAGTCAAGCCACGACAGTGATGACAGATATACACTCCTGAGTTTGTGGACCACACATGAGCGGATACATATTGGCAAAGAAGATTCTTCGAGCAGGATATTATTGGCTCACTATGGAGCGTGATTGTATAAGTTTCGTGCGAAGATGCCATCGGTGTCAGATACACGGAGATTTGATTCATTCTCCGCCGACTAAATTACATACAATGTCAGCACCATGGCCGTTTGTTGCATGGGGTATGGATGTTATTGGACCTATAGAGCCTGCGGCTTCCAATGGTCATAGGTTCATTCCGGTAACGATCGATTATTTTACCAAGTGGGTGGAGGCCAAAACCTTCAAATTAGTAACCAAGAAGGCGGTAGTGAACTTCGTACATTCCCACATCATCTGCAGGTTTGGAATTCCAAAGATAATCATCACAGATAACGGTGCAAATCTTAACAGCGGATTGATGAAAGAGGTATGTCAACAGTTCAAGATTACACAACGAAATTCCACACCATATCGTCCCAAAGCAAATGGGGCGGTTGAGGCAGCAAACAAGAATATAAAGAAGATATTGAGGAAGATGGTAGAAGGGTCTAGACAATGGCATGAAAAGTTACCATTCGCACTGTTAGGTTATCGCACTACCGTCCGGACTTCGGTAGGTGCAACTCCTTACTTGTTGGTGTACGGGACTGAAGCAGTAATACCAGCAGATGTTGAAATTCCCTCCCTCTGAATTGTCGCTGAAGCTGAGATTGACGACGATGAGTGGGTCAAAACCCGGTTGGAGCAATTGAGCTTGATCGATGAAAAGAGATTGACAGCAGTATGTCATGGCCAATTGTATCAAAAGAGAATGGCAAGAGCATATAACAAGAAAGTACGTCCCAGGAAATTTGAAGTGGGACAGCATGTGCTGAAGAGAGTTCTACCACATCAGGCCGAAGCAAAAGGCAAGTTCGCTCCAAATTGGCAAGGACCATTTGTTGTGACTAGAGTATTATCCAACGGCGCCCTATGTCTAACTGATGTTGAGGGAAGATGCACCGATATGGCTATCAATTCTGATGCGGTCAAGAGATATTATGTGTAATTCTTTAATGCATTTGTCAACGTTTGGTTTCGTTTGTGTGTATTTGGCATTTTTCGGAGAATGAAATGACAGAGGCAATTTTTTTTTTCTACTACCCAAACACTTTAACCCTTGTTTTCCCCTTTGAGCCTTAATTATTCTTTCATATACCCTCTTTCGGAATCATCAAGGAAAATGCGTAACAAAATAGGAAAAGAAACAAAGAAAGGACACAAGAAAAAGTGAACTACGTTCGACCTGATTCCTCAAGAAGGATACGTAGGCGCCACACGGCTCGGTCATAATAAAATAAAAATCAAAGGTTCCCCAAGCAACAAAACTGGGGCAGAAGTCATTGTTTCGTTTGAAAGATAGTGTGGATTCCGAAAGTTGTAATGAGCTAACCGTTGAGGTTAAACCCCTTTTCTTTAGCCTCACGCACAGAAACCACATTAAGAACCAAAAAAGACCTCTCGATCAGTATTTGAGAAATGCCAAGTCATACGAATGAAACTACGAATGACACTTCAATCCTCGACTGAATCTAGGACTCACAAGCTGAAAAGGGATAGCCCCTTTAGAGGAAATTCCATGGATAATACCCCAGCCCACCGCAGGGAAAGAAAGCGAAAATGAGAGAGTCTTAACGGTAAAAACCCTCGCGGGCACCTTAAGGCGAAGAAAGTTGAGAGAAATAAAATGAGAGAGTCTTACGGTGAAAACCTTTACGAGCACCCTAAGGCGACGGGAGATAGAGAGAAATGAGAGAATCTCATTAGTGAAAACCCTTTGAAGGGCACTATGAGGTAACAAGGCGAGATGGTTACAAGGTGTCTGCATGAGACAAGGTTGGGACATTCGTGGGCTTCTAGCAAAACGCGGCCATCGGAAAGTGATTGACATAAATAGACTGGATAGATTAATCTCAAAGGCACGGCATAACCATTGGGTCAGTTACACATTCAGATAAGTTTTTCCCAGTTTTGAGTTCAGAAAAGTTTTCCCTTTCTTTTATCATTCGCGGTCAGCATTCTTTATCTATCATTTTTCTCTTCTTTTGTTTTCGAAAATTGACTTTTGAAAGCTTACTACCAAGTCTCCCAAAGCGGTACAATGAAGATGAATAGGCGTGGAACGAGGCAATAAGGCAAAAGTCGTTCAGATATTAAGATTGGAACGACAGGTTGATTGGAAGGTTCACAGGAATTATGGAGTTTGATGGACACATATTACACATCCGGAAGATGATTTCTCACAACAGATCATCGACTAAAAGGGTCGGATCAAACTGAAGGTTGGAATAAAAGGGAGAGATGAGAGACCATCTGTGGAAAGAGCACCATCCCCAGCAAATGTCAACGTCGTCCCCAAAAGTTCGAGGGAGGCCAAGCAGCTGAAAGAGAAAAGGAAAATTGCCCCAACAAGAGCGGCATGACCACTCACGATGTTTTGAAACTAACAATTTTTCTTTGATGTAAAGCAGGAAAGTAGGGTTCGTCGGCAGAAAAGCGTGCCACGTAGAAGGTTATCAAACTGGGGCAGAAAATTTTCTCCGATTGCGAAAATTTTCTTGAAAGCAAATACCTAGTGGATAAGGATAGAAAACAACGCGAGATTTCAGGAAATGCCAGTTCCGAGCAGAATAGTGTTGAGAGAGGAAGTGATCTTCAAGCCTAGTATTATCCCCAGCAGTTCTTGGAGAAGTGAAACACTGATCTTCGAGATTTCCCCAACAACAATATATACCATAAGTTTTCAAGGAAGCAAAGAGCAAGTCCCGACGGAGGTTGGGAAAGAGGAAAAAGGAAAAGAGAGTCCCTGCCGTAATTTTCAGTCAACGAAAATTCAACCCCCAGCGAGCTCGGGATAGAATAAAGGTTAAAAGAAGTAGAAAAAGAGGAAGTAAAGAATACTTCTCCAGTAGCATTATCTCCAGCAGGTAAGTAAACGGTCCCAAGGATATCCCCAGTAGTCAAAAAAAAATAATACGATCCGGGAAGAAAGCAATTCCAACACAAGGTAATCCCGAAGAATGGAGTGGCGATTTAGTTTTGAAGTTGTAGTTGAAGTCAGGGAGCCCGCCTGAAGAATGGAGTGGCGATTTTAGTTTTGAAGTAGTAGTTGAAGTCAGGGAGCCCGCCTTGAGAATGGAGTGGCGATTTAGTTTTGAAGTAGTAGTTGAAGACAGGGAGCTCGCCTGGAGAATGGAGTGGCGATTTAGTTTTGAAGTTGTAATTGAAGTCGGGGAGCCCGCTTGAAGAATGGAGTGGCGATTTAGTTTTGAAGTAGTAGTTGAAGTCAGGGAGCCCGCCTGAAGAATGGAGTGGCGATTTAGTTTTGAAGTTGTAGTTGAAGTCGGGGAGCCCGCCTGAAGAATGGAGTGGCGATTTAGTTTTGAAGTTGTAATTGAAGTCGGGGAGCCCGCTTGAAGAACGGAGTGGCGATTTATGTTGAGTTATAGTTGAAGTCGGGGAGCCCGCCTGAAGAATGGAGTGGCGATTTAGTTTGGAGTTGTAGTTGAAGTCAGGGAGCCCGCCTGAAGAATGGAGTGGCGATTTAGTTTTTGAAGTTATAGTTAAAGATAATTTAATAGGAAAGAATGGAGTGGCGATTTATGATTAGAGTGTGTCGATAAAGTCAAAAGCCCAGCGGAAAAGCAGAACGACGTTTCAATTTCCAAGATTTGATAAGGCTAGCGAGGAATCGGAAAGTTACAGAATGTAACGGAAATCCCCAGCATGAATCCAAGTTCATAATCGGAAGGAAGGCAACAAGGATCAGAAAGATAGATTCAGACTTCGAAGGAAAATAGTTCAAAGATCATAAAGAAGGAAACAATGGTCGGAGTTCGGCGATCAAGATAGGCCAAAATAACAATTGGCGGAAGAGGAGAAGCATCAGAAGGAACACCAAGTCAGACAGGATGACAAGGAGCGCGACAAGATCAAGTTAAAAAGGGATAGATAAGAACTTGTAATACTGTAACTTAGTCTAGCTTCTTGTTTTGTTGCTTAGTACGGTATATAAGGAAATCGGTAAATAGTAGTAATAACATACAGCAGCAGTAACAGCAAAATCACAGCTTCATGGTAGTCCCAGCTACCAAAACTTCCCGAACTACATTGACTCGATTCCCTTTTGGCCAAGGATATGTAGGAGACCTATTTTAAGCAAAGGTTCGGTCAAACTCTTTCAAAATGCTTCCTACGGAGTATTCAAACGGGCAAAAATCGCTCATATTAGCTCATTATCTTTGCACGAAAACTCTTCGAGTTTACACGCAAAGAGGGGCAGCTGTGAGCACATGATTTTTGCCCTACACATGAATTACTCCCACAAAATCAAAACAAAAATTATCTATTTTTTACGTTGTGTATTTTTGTGAATTTTCGTGTTATTTTTGGTAATTGTTTGCACTTTGTATATGCACGATTATATGTGTTTAAATTAATAAAAATACAAAAATGGGTCATATTTACATCTTTTGATCTAACTTTGCAATTAGGAGTAGTTTAAGTTTATTTTACAAAATAAAATCAAAAAATCACAAAAATATGTATTTTTGCTTTTCTAGTATTTAATGTCCCAATTGTGTGATTTATATTTAATTGATATTTAAATTGAGTGTGTTAATTGTCAATATAACTTAATTAGTATTTCTTATAACTTAATTGATTTTGTAGTGTAATTTTTGTTTTAATTAAGAAAATTAAATTAAAGAGATAAGGAAAATAAAATCAAATGAAAAGAATAGGAATTAAATCGGATTGGGCCACTTCTTAATTAAATCCCAAGCCCAAAAAACTAAAATAACCCCAGTCCAAACCCCAGCTTACCCGGATCCATACCCAAACCCACGTTTAAACCCGCCCATCACTCCATTAATCTTGGCCGTTGGATGTAATAATCCAACGGTTGAGATTAATTCTTACAAATTCAATATACCAAACAACCCCAAACCCATTTTCATTCTCATTTCCATCATTTCTCTAACCTAGGAGACACCCCTGAAGCCGCCGCCTCCCACCACCACGAACCGCCGGCCGGAAATCGTCTCCGCCGGCAGTAGCGCCCCAAACCACCCCATTTTTTCACCCCAAGCTCGCCTCAACCTCCCCGTCTCAACCCCCATATTAGTTAGTTTCAAACACCCCCGTAACTCCTCGAATCTCCACCTTTAGCCACGAACCCTAGCGGCGCCGCCGCCTCCAATGGATCCCAAACTCGCACCCAACATTCACCTCATCTCCCTCACACCCTAACCACCGTTATTTCTATTTGAATCTGGTCGGAAACCACTAAGCCCGAAAAAAACCGAGCTCCAAGAACCCTAAAACTCGAATTGGGATTTCTTCACCGGATTTTATCAAATTGAGGTCTAATAGACCTTAATTGATATGTTTTCACTTAGAAAACATTTCAATTAAGGTCCTTTCGACCTCAAATGCCAAAGATCAAGTCGGTCGAGCTCCATTTTATGGTTTTGAGGTATTTCTATTTCTTTTCTTTTCTTTTTCTGTTCTTACTTACTTGCACTCGTCAATTTAGTTTAATTGTTGTTGATTTTGTTGTGATTCGGATGCCATTTTCTTTTCTCTCCTCATCTCTTTGGGACCTTTTATTTGGTCGATCTGTTAGTTGCTATTCTTCGCTGTTAACGGGTAATTGTGAGTCGAATTCAATTCGTTGTTAATATCGTCAAGTTGTTTGATGTTGAAATTACAAAGTGCTGTCCGAAATTTGTGTGGTCACTGCTTGTCGGCTTTGGTTATCGAATTACATATATCGTAATCGGCTAATCGAATGTTGTCAAATACGTGTTCGCGTCAATTAGCGTCGTCGATTAGTTAGCTTCGTATTTTTTTTTCTCTCTTCTTTGGCCGAGAACTCACTGTTTTAGTGATTGGTTTGATGGTCAATTCTAAGGTTCTGTTTTGTCTATTTGATTACCAATGTTTGTCGAATACATGTTCGCGTCGATTAGCGTCGTCGAACAATTGGTTTGGTATTCCCCGGCATTGGCCGAGAGTCTCGAACTCACTGTTTTGGCGATTGGTTTGCTATCAAGCGTACATGTTGTGATTCGACTTAACGAATGTCGTCGTTTAAATTCGCGAATTTGTTGTTTGAAATTCCGGGCAGTGGTTCATTGTTTTGCTTGAATTAAAATTTTTCTGTTTGTTGAGAGTCTTGAGTTAACTGTTGGATTGTTGTTTTAAACCATTGTTGATTCTAAATTAGGCTGTGAATTGGGTATAGCTGTTAGTCCATTTAAGTAGTCATAAAATTAACCTTTAAAGTGCAATACACATGAAGATGAGTTGTTAAAACTTGCTGGACAGCAGTGTACCTCATTGGTTTTTACCTTTAGGACTTGTTTAGTTGTTAAAACCCATACTTAGACAAAACAGGGTGGGATAATCAGAGAATATCATGATGATAATGAGTGTTTCTAATGCTGGTTAGTTGTATAATCAGAAACACATGGGAATAACTGAAAAAAGGGTCAAAAGTAATGCACATGGGAGGAGTTTAAGCAAGCTGGACAGATCTGAAACTAAAAGAAATAGGGGCTGTTACTCTATAAAAGGAGATAGGGAACTCACTGGAAGGGGACAGATTTTGAGAGACTAATAGAAAGACTAGATTCTCTGGAAACACATTAAGAGACTGAAAAACAGAGAAAACATTCTCTGGAAACACATTCAGGCACATTGAGATATTGAGATCATTTGGCAGAAAACACAGTGATACACACATAGAACATTCTCTGCAGAACATATACACTCACAGATAGGTTTACTGAAAAACAGAGAAAAAGAAGATAAACATTGTGAGAGTTCTTTGGAGATCATTTTGGTGTCTTCTGTTGGTTCACAAATTGGTTTTGGTTTGCTGTTTGAATTCTATTTTCTGTCCAAAGTTTGGGTCTTTTGAGTTGTATTGGGGTTTCAAGTGCTACTGCTGGTGCTTGTTTGTTGCTGCCAACTGCTGTTTCCTTTACTTGCTGCTGCTGATTGCTCATCTTTTCTCCTTCTATTTCCATTATCCAGGTACATATCTTTTGGACTTGGCCACTCTTGTACCAGAAAATTTGAAATGAAAAGCTATCTTTGAATCCTTTTAGTTGAAGCTATTACATAGATAGTCCTGTTTAGCTATTTATCAAACTAAAGACTGTTAGCAAAAAAATAGATATTGTGTAGTTATTTGTTTAAAGGATTAGAAATGCATATAGTCTTGTATGTTTACTTAGCTCTTACTTCGGCATGTATGAATTGAAATAAAATCCGTCGGGCTTGTATTATTTATGATTGTAAACTTGGTTTATTTTGAGATTGTTGACTAAAATAGACATTTTTTTATCTATACTTAATTAGTTTCTGTTCTTGTTAGTACATGTTGGGGACTCGTGTAAGTTAAAACTAGCCAATTCGGCTTGGGATTCCATTTGATATTTTATAGGTAATTGTTTAAAGTCAAAGTGATTTAAACATATTTAAAGTGTTGGTTTGATTAATGTTAGCTATTAACATAAGATGTTTGGGATCATTTTCGAGGTCTTCCTTGAAATCTATTTGTAATTAAGCAAACAAGATGAGTTAGCCTATGCTTTAAATGCCAATGTTAGGTCAATTTTAATCGTATAGTTTGAATTTCGCCAATTAACATCGGATTAAGGATAGTAAAAATCCAAAGTAAACATTTTACTTTAAATAATGGACTAAGGTGAATTATTTCTATTTCGCATATTTTGATTAATTTTTCGTTAGTTTATTTTTTTTATTTTAATCTCCGGCCTTAAGTCAAAAAGCTATGAAATAATACATCATTTGGTATGGGTCTTTAATTGGAAATAATCTTAAGGGATATACTGTTAAATAAATTGATTTTTGGCTTAGTCTTACAATGGCTTTACTCGGCATAGCTGCAAAGTAAGTAATTCGGATACCTTTTTATTTGTCAAAAGTTCGAGTCTATGTTGTAATTAGTTTTTGTTTTTCTTTGGGTCCGTTTTCAAATTAATAGAGCGGTTTGAAGTTTAATTAGAGCATAAAATTTATAAACATGTATAAAATCAGGAATCTTTAGCCATTTATAATAATTGAAGCGACCGTGCTAGAACCACGGGATCCGGGGGTGCCTAACACCTTCCCTCGGGTCAACAGAATTCCTTACTTAGAATTTCTGGTTCGCGGACTTCATTTGGAAAGTCGAAAATTTCCTCGATTCGGGGTTTCCAAGGAAGCGGAGGTTAGAGAGAAAATGGAAATCAAAGGCTAAGGTCTTAGAAGAGACGGAATGAGGCAGAAGGACAGAACCCACACGAAAAATCCTCGTGGAATTCCGGGAATGAACCCGGTCAGTTTGAAAGGAAGTCACCCCAAAGACAATTGGTAGCAAACTTCTCAATGGAAATGGGGAAACGATCAAGCAATGAAGATAATCGAGGCCGCAAAATCAACCACTTTTTTTCTAACTGATAAAATGTTCTTTGTTGAAAGCAGGTCTGTTTAATTATGCAAGAAGAAGGTACAACTCAAAGAAGTGAAGTACGCAAGCATTGAAATGGCTTTGGAACAAGGAAAACACATAAAAAGGGAAGTTTCTTTTTAGAGCTTTATCTTATGCATTTGTTGATGGTTAAAAGAAAGCCTAAAAGAAATCCCAAAAGGAAGAATAAAAGAAAAGAAAATGAAAACTCCAAAAAGAGAATCAAATCATATCAGTCCAATATCCGTTTGGACCCCGGTCAGAAAACCGAGGATCTTCCGGCCAGAAAGCCGTGAAACTTTTATCCTCGGTCAAAAACCGAGGATCTCCCAGTCAGAAAATTACGGAGCCATTTACTTTAACCCCGACCAAAACACCGAGGGTCCGACGTCAAAAAACCGTTCGACATTGTTTGAATTCCGACTGAAAGCCGTGAAACTTTTATCCCGGTCAAAACCGAGGATCTCCCAGATAATTCAGAGCCATTTACTTTAGCCCCGCCCAAAAACCGAGGTCCGACGGCCAAAAACCGTTGAGACATTGTTTGAATTCGCCGTAAAGCCGTGAAACTTTTATCCCTGATCATGAAACCGAGGATCTCCCGGTCGAAAACTCTGCGAGCCATTTACTTTAACCCCGACCAAAACCGAGGGTCCGACGGCCAAAAACCGTTAGACATTGTTTGAATTCCCGCTGAAAGCCGTGAAACTTTTATCCGCGTCGAAAACCGAGGATCTCCCGACCGAAAACTGCGGAGCCATTTACTTTAACCCCGGCCAAAAAACCGAGGGTCTGACGGCCAAAAAACCGTTAGACATTGTTTGAATTCCAGCCAGAAAGCCGTGAAACTTTTATCCCTGGTCAAAAAACCGAGGATCTCCCATTCAGAAAACTGTGGAGCCATTTACTTTAGCCCCGGCCAAAAAATCGAGGGTCTGACGGCCAAAAAACCGTTAGACATTGTTTGAATTCCGGCCAGAAAGCCGTGAAACTTTTATCCCCGATCAGAAAACCGAAGATCTCCCAGTCAGAAAACTGCGGAGCCATTTACTGTAACCCCGGCCAAAAAACCGAGGGTCTGACGGCCAAAAAACCGTTAGACATTATTTGAATTCCGACCAGAAAGTCGTGAAACTTTAAATCCCCGGTCAGAAAACCGAGGATCTCCCAGTCAGAAAACTGCGGAGCCATTTACTTTAACCCCGGCAAAAAAACCGAGGGCCTGACGGCCAAAAAACCGTTAGACATTGTTTGAATTCCGGCCAGAAAGCCGTGAAACTTTTATCCCCGGTCAGGAAACCGAGGATCTTCCAGTCAGAAAACTGCGGAGCCATTTACTTTTAACCCCGGCCAAAAAATCGAGGGTCTGGCGGCCAAAAAACCGTAAGACGTTGTTTGAATTCCAGCCATAAAATCGTGAAACTCTTCTTCAAAATCCCGGCCAGAAAGCCGTGGAACGTTTATTTGTGAAACTGTGATCTTCTTACCCAATACCAAAGAGTCTTTTTAATCGCTTTCTGTGTCACAACTAACTCACAAAATTTTCCTAGCAAAACTGGGGCAGAAAATTTCGTTCGTTTGTTTGTTTTGTTGTCTAAATAGGTTTGACCTCGGGACGCAAGGATCGAGATAACCTACAAATGGGACATCAATCCAGAGTGAAGAAAAGAAGAAAAGAACCAAAAGAAAAGATTTCAAACGTTGGAGTAAACAAAGGCGCGGATTGCTCAGAAGATGATTGAAGTAACAAGCTCCGCCGACTCCGTTTCACTCAATGTTACAGAAATAAACAAGCACGTATAGTTTGGTGAGCATCAAGATTCAGATCGAGGTCTACAACAAATCAGCTAAGATTCAAGATCAAGTTTTCAAGAGAATCATAGATAGGAATCTTGTAACTCATAGTTTGATAGCATAGCTAGTTCAGCTTTAATTTCTCTTTTGGTGTAATAAGGAGGTCAGTAGGCAGTAAGAAGCAACAGCAGCAACGATATCAACACTAACAGTAAAGTGTCAGTCCACAATAGTCCCAGCTACCAAAACTTCTCAAACTACATTGACCTGATTCATGTTTAGCCCAAGATATGTAGGAGGCCTCTGAAGCAAAGGCTCGGTCAAACTCTTTCAAAATGCTTCCCACGGAGTATTCAAACGGGCAAAATTCGCTCGTATTTTCTCATTTATCTTTGCACTAAAACTCTTCGTGTTTCCGCGCAAAGAGGGGCAGTTGTGAGCACGTGATTTTTGCCCTATATAAGAATTACTCCCAAAATTTCAAAATAAAAGAGTTTTTGTTTGTTTGCAATATTTGTAGATTATATGTTTTTTTTTGTTTGCGTTTGTGTGTCCATGTCTATTTGTTTAAATAAATAAAAATATAAAAATATATTGCATTTCAATTTTGCAATTGATAGTAATTAAGTTTTGTTTTACGAAAATAAAAAAATAACAAAAATATGTATTTTTGGCATTTCTAGCGTTTAAGTCCTAGTCTGTGTGATTTATATTTAATAAATATTTAATTGTGTGCGTTAATCGTTAGTGTAACCTAATTAGTATTTGTTTTTTTTTTTTATATGTAAGTTAATTTGATTTTTTGTAGTGTAATCTAGGATTTTTGTTTTAATAAATTAGGAATTTAAAAGAGAAGAGGAAAATTGGAAATAATGAAAAGAAGAGGGATTAAATCGGATTGGGCCATTTCTTAATTAAATCCCAGGCCCAAAACACATACCCACACTCAAACCTGCTGAACCCACCCCATTACCCGGTTTAAAAAACCCGGACCCAATTAAATCAAATCCTGGCCGTTGATCTCTCATGATCTAACGGCCCAGGATTAACCTTGCATTTTTGGGTACCAAAACCCCAAATCCACTTTCATTTCCCCTAAATCAATCTTAAAACCTAGAGATAAGAACCCCCAAACTCTTCCGCTGCCTCCCGCCATCGGAATTCGCCTCACGGCGGTTTCGGTGGCCCAAATCACCCAAAACTTACACCATAACACCCCAAGATCCCCTCCGTTCCAACCATGAACTCGCTTCCCTTCAAATCACGCCGAAATCGCTCGAATCTCCAAATCCAGGCATGAACCCTAGCCGCCGCCGCGAGATTCCGGTGGCGGCGCCTTCCCTTTAGCCCTAAAACTCGCACAAAACCTTCACCTCGTCTCCCTCACACCCAAACCAGCCTTTGTTCCATTCGAATCCAACCAGAGAGTCTCGAATCACAAATCGAGGCCAAGAACCCTAGAAAGAAAATCGAATTTAAAGTCTCTGCGAAAGACAAAGAATTGGGGTATCAATTGATTTTAGCCGATTGTTTTTAGTCGAAAACAATCGTTTAAAGTCTATTTTTACCTCAAAAAGGCCCGAGTCAGAATCCGATTTCGTTCGTCCAGTTGTTCGACTTCTTTTGGGGTAATTTTCTTTTCCTGTTTATTCCAATTGGATACTTGTTTGTTTCGTATATTTGTTTAGTCTAATTTCGTTGAATTCTTCTCAAATTTTCGCCCATTCTTTCTTCTCCTCAAAGACCTTTATTTGGTCAATTGCTTTTCTGTCTTTGTTTGTTTGATTACGTATGTTGTCGAATACGTGTTCGCGTCGATTAGCGTCGTCGAACAATTAACTTTGTATTCCCCAGCATTGGCCGAGAATTCCTTGATTCACTATTTTTGAGATTGATTGGTTATCGATTGTACGTATCGTAATCGATTGATTGTTGTTTGTTGATTAGTATGCGTATTCGATGCGATTAATATAGTCGAATGATTTTTAGACCTTGTCATGTTCTGCCCGGAAGTATGGGTCGTTTGATTCACTGTTCGTCGACTATTGTTTATCGATTATGCGTGTTGTAATCAACTATTCGAATGTCGTCGATTAATTCTGTGAGTTCGTTTTGTTAGAACAATGGACCATGATTAGCTGTTCAACTGGCTGTTAATATCGTTGTTGGTTTATAACTATCGGATTATAGTTTGTTAACTATCTGTGATTTCACTGGTGATTCATAGCTGTTTGTTTAGTAGCTGTGACTGTTATGATTCTCTGTGGATCTGAGTTTTGGATTTCAGATTAGGAAATGTTGAATTGGATATAGCCGTTTAACTTTAGTTTAGAAATCTGAAAAAAATCATACTCAAGGGTTCAAATGCGTTGCACATGGGAAGAGTTAGTTTTACAGCAGGATATGCATTAGTTTTGGACTGCAGATTTAGTTTTTAAATAGAAAAAGGGTTGGCTTTATAGGCTGGATAAGATCTGAGCATGGAAAAATCAATTTCTGAATTGGTCTAGTGGTTTTAAGAGCTGGAAAAGTGCAAAAAAAGAGAGAATAATATGTGCTGGACAGATCTGGAATAATAATTTCGAGAGCTATAAAAAGAGAGGACATAAACACACACTGAACTCACTGGAAAACAGGGATAGAGATACATACATTCACAAATACATCACTGGCAGAATAGAGGGGTCTCCAGAAAAGAAAAAGAGAGATTTGGAGGAGAGAAAAAATAATAGCTTCTTTTAGTCATTCACATCCTTGATGGAATTAAGTTTTACTTTTTTCATACACATATTCTGAAACAGAGATTCAAAAACAGATTTGAGACAGAGATTTTGATATCTTTCTAAGTCATTGTGAGAAAGAAAAGCCGTCGGATTTTCTTGGAGAGTCTTTGTTTGTTGAAACTGTTTTAAGTGAGTTTCAAGAGTGATATTTAGCCAAAAGAAGGAGTGAAATCCTATCCTCTTATACTGTTGCATTGATTTTAAAGTTTCAAGCTGATTTTGAAACTATTCTGAGGATTTTCATTCACTGTTTGATGCTGGTTTGAATTTGGTTATCATCCAATCATGAACAAAAGTTGCTACTGCTGTTACTGTTGGTTCAAATCTGGTTGCTGCATACTGTTGCTAATTCCTCGTTTATTTCGATTCTACTTCCAGGTACACATTTATATTGGTCTACGATGTAGCCGAAGTCCGAAGCATGAATAAGAATGGCGCTTTAAAGTTTTCACTTTAGTCATATTTCCATATGTTAAGTTGTATATGTGTTAGTTATTTAGCTTATTAGAATCATGTTGAGTAGTTTTTTTATTAATGTACAAATAAATATTGATTGCTTATTAGTTTAAAACTGCGGATTCATTCCTATGTATGCTAGTTTAGACAAAACCGACGATGTAGTATCCATGTATTGTTGTGATTAGTTTCCTTTCATTTATAGCCTATTTAAATGCCTATCAAGTTTAAAAGTTGAGTAATCAGTAGCTCATCCCCCCTTTAGTTAGCCATTTGTTCTGTTTAATCCCATAAAAAATAGTTTTCCCCTAACATCAATTTCAATTTTTTACATGTTAAAATTAGAATGTGGGTAGTACCATGTAGTTGGGCTCGAATCAGAATAAGTTGGCCCAAGCCCAATTTGCATCATTCATGTTAAGTTTGGGCCCGTAGATGTTAAATGAAGGCCATCTAGTTCATTTTAATTCTAACAAGTCATGTTCACAATTTAGCTCTAGAACTCTAAAAAAAATAAAGATGATATATGATGTTATTTCTTTCTTTTATTTTTAGAGATACGACGAGGTAAAAACGTAGTCGCTTTAGAATATCTCTTTAGGACACACCTTAATTACTATTTGCCTTCATAAGTTCGGGTGCACATTTATGCGACCCAAATTCGAGCCTCAACGGGTTTGAAATATGTCAACAATCACGGGTGCGTTAATCACAACGCGGTCCGAGATATGTCTTCATGACGTTACATTCCTATTAAAAATAATAATAAAAGTTTTTTATATGATATAGATAATAAGATTTTTTATAATAAGGTTTCATATATGATACAGATAAGAAAAAATCTCATCCCATAAACATGGGACTACAATTTC
The DNA here is from genome assembly GCA_032618575.1 of Nicotiana noctiflora. Classification (NCBI taxonomy): domain Eukaryota; kingdom Viridiplantae; phylum Streptophyta; class Magnoliopsida; order Solanales; family Solanaceae; genus Nicotiana; species Nicotiana noctiflora. Next base: position 35,210 of record JASVEL010003493.1, read on the forward strand.
GTTTTTTTTGCTCTTTGCAGCTTAATAAAAACAACACAGTTCTGTTCATGTCAACCAAAAAGAGAAAAAAAGAAAAAAAGTAGAAGAAGATGCAACCCCACTAGCCATTCTCTCATCAGAAATTGTACACCTTGCTAGTTTCAACTAAATAACTTCTTTTAGATTTTATGTCATAAGAGAAATAAATTGTCTAAGTATAAAAGGCGTGATAAGTGGCTCTAGCTTGTACAAAATGATATTTATCCCAAATGGTAACAATACGAGAAATGAATCTAAATTAGGGAAAAACAAAAAGTATACAAGGACGCACTAAATAGTTATAGATTGTATGAAAATGATATCAATTTCAAAATGGTAAATAAAAATAAAAAGCCATATGGGAAATGAATCCAGAAAAAAACCGAAGATGTATCAAGCAGTGGCGGAGGCAGGATATATATTAAGGGTGTTCAAAAAAAATTGGATTGCAGCTCACGAGAATTGAACCTGTGATTTTATGCACATTTTGAACACTCTTGACCACTAAGCCAAATATTTGCCTTGTGTAAAGGGTGTTCAAAACTTAATATATAGTGATAAAAAATAGATTTTGCTTTATATATACCGTATAATTTTTCGGCGAAGGGTGTTCGAACACCGTTCCGCCCCCTTGCCTCCGCCCCTGGTATCAAGTAGTCCGCTTTGAAATATTGCCAGGACAGGAAAAAATGTATTGATAAACTATTTGTCTGCCTTTCTAAAGTGAGAGCAATGATGGAGCAATGAAAAAGTTTGGCCTCAAGAACCGTTAAAAGGGAGACTCCATTAAAAGGTTATTTGCCGTCCATTAATTAAGGACAAGAAACTAATGCGATATCCTTAATTGCTTTTCATTTTTATCTTTGGGTGTGTTTAGTACGAACAAAAATATTTTCAGAAAATATTTTTTTGAAAAATATAGTGATTTTATCACGGGAAAAGGTCCAAATATAATCATGTGTACTATGCGAAATGGGACAATTATAACCTTCGTTAAAACTTTAGTCTAACCACCCCTTACCGTTACATTATTGGGCTAAATATACCCCTAATTTCAGACGGAAGCCATAGTGGAATTTTCATCCAATAAACAGATGCCACGTAGAAATTAATATCCACATAATCTCCTTTTTTAATTACCCAACCCAACTCACTTATTTTTTAACAAATCTTTTTTTTGTAAAAACTAAAAATTATTTGTTAAAAATAATTTCTTCAGTTCTTAAAAAATGACAAATATTTTGTTAAAAATGATTTTCCCCCCTTTTTTACAACAAAAAACAGTTTTTACAAAAAACAAATTCCGGTTTTAAAAAAAACTTTAAAAAAACTGAAAAATGAAGATAAAAATATATTTTTCAAAAGCGAAAATAAGTTGTTGAAAATATTTTATTCAATTTTTAAAAACCAAAAATATTTTGTTAAAAACTAAAAATGGTCTAATTCCCATGTTTTTACATTATTTACAAATATGTTTTTACAAAAAAAATATTTTGTTAAAAAAAATTATTTTTGCAATTTTTTTTAAGTTGTACAAAAAGAAATTAGAACATTTCCAAAAGAAAGGACATTTCTTTTTGTGAAACTTTAAACAAATTGCAAAAATTACTTTTTGTAAAAACTGGAAAAATATATAGAAACCGAGGAATTAGAATATTTTCAATTTTTAACAAAATATTTTTGTTTTTTAAAAACTGAATAAAATATTTCAACAAATTATTTTTCGCTTTTGAAAAATATTTTTTCTTCGTTTTTCAGTGTTTTTAAAGTTTTGTTGTAAAAATAGAAAAAAAAATTAACAAAATATTTCCAGTTTTTACAAAAATATTTTGTTAAAAAAATGAGGGCTATATATAGACTTTATCGTAAAGTTCAGGGGGTATTTGGCTCCGTTTAAAGTTTAGGGGGGTATCCAGGCCAATAATGTAACGGCAAGGTTGGATATGGGCCAAACTTTTAACGAGGGGTATAATTGATAATTTTTGCAAAGTACAGGGGTGTATTTGGACCTTTTCCCTTTTATCACTTATGTTTCCTTGTTTGGTTGATGAACGATTATTTTTTAGTATTTGTTTAGAAAGTAAAAATATTTTATAAGAGATCAAGCCAAACTCTAAATTAAAAATATTACAAGACTCGTGAAATCCTAGAAATTTATTAGGGTTTCTTGGAGGTTACTCTACCCTAAACCCTAACTCACACCTATATAAAGACATACATAATCCCTTGAATAAGTGCCTCAAAATCCCATAAACTTTTAGATATTCATAGAGAGATCAGAGATAATCAGGAGAGAAGAATCAAGTAAGAAACATAATTGTACTCACAATTGATTAGTAAAAATCTTTTTCTTTTATTTTGTGATTGCAGTTTATTTTTCATATGTTGACAATTTGTTGCAAATAAATTGGCACGTCCAATGGGACCAGTTATAACCTTCATTTCTTTCTCTTGTAAATCGAAAACTCCAAGTTTCAAAACCATTTGTTGCGATGGTCGAGTAATTCAACACTCGTCAAGACTACACCCTCACAAACCTTGAAGTAGGGACCATTTGTAGACATCGAATTTTAAGGGATCAAGGTGTGTGCAGTAAAATCGATAGAGTCTATCTCTCGTCATTGAGGTACGTTCGGAGTACCCTAACAGTATGACGAAACCATAAGGTTGTGATCGGGCTCCTTAGCTCGAGTATAATCCGCGGCTTTGTAGTGGCTCGAAGGTTAGAGGATCTGTCCGCAACCTAGCGGAAGTCACGCAGATGATAAACCCCCGAGGAGATAGCTTGAAGTAATAGGTTCTAGTGTCTTTTCCAGACATCACATCCCTGTATCTCTACATTTAATGCACCATGTACTATATCGAGTCCCCTCGCCTATATAAGGGGGGCTCACCCTACCTTGTAAGGGACTGATGTTGCTCTACTTCCCCACAAACGCAATAATCTCTCTCTCTCTCTCTCTCTCTTCTAAGTTATCTTTCTTCATCGACCTCGAGGTCGCATTAGCACTTTATTATTTCATTGTTTGTTCTTTGTTATTTTGCTCAATATTGACAGTATAGAGCCTTACTTATCTATAATTTTACTTGTTATCCCCTTCCCGACTACCCTCGATAAGCCCAAGATAGGCTCGAGGCTCGGCTCTGAGGTATCTACTGGCTGGCTCTACGCTCGAGCAACATCTCCTTACTGGTTCGATTATTGCTTTGGTTAACTCGATCTTTAACATTTTACCTCACGTTTTAGCACTGACCGCCCTTACAAACTAGCTCGGGAATAGATCACATATTTTTAGAATCCCATTTACAAATTTAATTGTTGTTACCATTTTCATGGTAAACAGTTTGGCGCTCACCGTGGGGCTAAAAATAATTGTGATTATTCTCTTGTTAGTTTCATCACTCGAACACACATATCTTTCACACTTTTTCTTTCTCAAGATCAGTCAATTTCTGATTGATGTCCGACTCAATAAGGGAAATCGAGAGCGATACCCAAAAAATATAAAGAGAACAGTATGGCCATTCCAAGGACTGGCGCAACACTGCAGGACCTCGATAACGCATCTGGAATGGTTAGAGCGGACACGAGCCTACACGTCACTCAGCAGGGAAACGAATTCTCGCACACCAATGATGACATATGGCACGTCGACCAATAGGAAGCCCAAATAATCCAAGCCCGGGTAGAACGGGAAATTAATCTTCATATTATTTTTGAAATGTTGCATGAATGAAAATTGGCTATCACTCAGCTATAGAGTCGCTCGAAGACTCTCAGAGCGGCATCACCCAAAATACCTCATCATATCGAGCTAGTACCGAGGTATCAGGCAACAACGAACCCAAAAGCTATCATATAGCAGTAAGGATGCTGGAAGACCTTATCATAAGGATCAAATCACGCTCCTCGAGCCTACACCCTGACAAACTTTGAAGTAGGCACCATTTGTAGACATCGAATTTTAAGCGATCAAGCTGTATGCAGTAAAATCGATAGAGTCTATCTCTCGTCATTGAGGTATGTTCGGAGTACCCTAACAACATGACGAGACCATAAGGTTGTGATCGGGCTCCTTATCTCGAGTATAATCCACGGCTTTGTAGTGGCTCGAAGGTTAGAGGATCTGTCCGCAACCTAGCGGAAGTCACGCAGATGATAAACCCCCGAGGAGATAGCTTGAAGTAATAGGTTCTAGTGTCTTTTCCAGACATCCCATCCCTGTATCTTTACATTTAATGCACCCTGTACTATATCGAGTCCCCTCGCCTATATAAGGGGGGCTTACCCTACCTTGTAAGGGACTAATGTTGCTCTACTTCTCCGCAAACGCAATAATCTCTCTCTCTCTCTCTCTCTCTCTCTCTCTCTCTCTCTCTCTCTCTCTCTCTCTCTCTCTCTCTCTCTTCTAAGTTATCTGTCTTTATCGACCTCGAGGTTGCATTAGCACTTTATTATTTCATTGTTTGTTCTTTGTTATTTTGCTCAATATTGACAATATAGAGCCTTACTTATCTATAATTTAACTTGTTATCCCCTTCCTGACTACCCTCGATAAGCCCGAGATAGGCTCAAGTCTCGGCTATGAGGTATCTACTGGCTGGCTCTATGCCCGGGCAACATCTCTTTACTGGTTCGATTATTGCTTTGGTTAACTTGATCTTTAAAATTTTACCTCACGTTTTAGCATTGACCGCCCTTACAAACTAGCTCTCGAATAGATCACATATTTTTAGAATCTCATTTACAAATTTAATTGTTGTTACCATTTTCACGGTAAACAGTTTGGCGCTCACTGTGGGGCTAAAATTAATTGTGATTATTCTCTTTTTAGTTTCGTCACTCAAACACACATATCTTTCACACTTTTTCTTGCTCAAGATCACTCAATTTCAGATTGATGTCTGACTCAATAAGGGAAATCGAGTGCGATACCCCAAAAAATACAAAGAGAATAGTATGGCAATTCCAACGGCTGGCGCAACACTGCAGGACCTCGATAACGCATCTGGAACGGTTCGAGCAGACACAAGCCTACACACCACTCATCAAAGAAATGAATTCTCGCACACCAATGACGACATATGGCACGTCGACCAACAGGAAGCCCAAAAAATCCAAGCCCGGGTAGAACGGGAAATTAATCTTCATATTATTTTTGAAATGTTGCATGAATGACATTTGGCTATCACTCAGCTATAGAGTCGCCCGAAGACTCTCAGAGCGGCATCACCCAAAATACCTCCTCATATCGAGCTAGTACCGAGGTATCAGGCAGCAATGAACCCAAAAGATGTCCTGTAGTAGTAAGGATGCTGGAAGACCTTATAGTAAGGATCAAATCACACTCGCGAAAATTCCTATAGCAACCTATCCCGAAGATACGATCCCAGAACTCATTTTACGAAAGTCAACAAAATTCCCTAGGAGTGACAGGACCTCAAGTCCTTACGGGCGCATCACTACTTACGCACTCCCATCTAGGAACAACGATGTAAGGCCCCGTAAAAATTTTGTAGAAACTTCCTCGGAAGAAACCATGATGCAATGCTACTATTTGGCACCTTATCTCGAGGACCCGCTCACCGTATTTGCGCGGTCCATGAAAGCACACGCCGACGCCATCAAAGAAATGCCAAAAAGGCCCAATGCACCAAAGGCTGGAAGAAGAAGAAATAAAGTGTCACAGGAAACCGCACCCCGCTCCCCGACAGGACAAACAAGATCGCTCCTGGTCCCGAGTAGTTGGGCAGTACATGCCTTTGCCCAAAACCCAAACAAAGCATACCTGGCGACTCTGGAGCAGTTCAAGCAAAGCCTGGTCGAATATCCGGTCAAGACTTGGTCAGATGCTAGCAACCGATGCCGGACCTAATTCAGGGCTATAGATGACCGTCGAGGAACCTCCTCAGGCTCAGCATATCCGGGTAAATTCCTAGCAGAGGAGCTGGCACTGAATGAATGGAGCCATCGTCCATATAGCGCGAACGAAAGAGATGATTCGAGGTACAACACGTCTCGTAACAACAAGGCAGTAGCCCGAGGACAACACCCTCGAGGAACCTCCAATGGTACCAGATTCAACAAGACATAGCCGGAAAGGAAACCTTGCGCGATAGAGCGCATCTTCAACGTTGCAGTTCCAAGCATAGTGGTTACCATAAGTGAAGCCAGGAACTCCAGGTGGCTCGAATCTATTCAATCGAAACCCCGCCAGGGAAACCATGGCCTGCCACGAGAATCACAAAACGCTTGGAGTTTCAGACCCAAAAGACCAACAACTATCCATTCAACAAAGGTCGCCACAAAGTGTCGCCGAGCGAGCAGACTCGGATCCAGCTCCACGGGAGGAAGGAGATCGGCCAAAATAGAGCAGGCGAGCTGCAACGCATCGTTACTGCTGTAAGAGGATGGACGCATCCCGGGATGATTCGTAGGATGTAGAGTGCAAGTGCCCATCAGCAGAAAGGGACGATCCGAGAAAATGCTCCCAATGGTCACCCTCTCGCTCGAGGAAAAGGATGCCGAGATTCCACCTCGGCATCGCATTAACATATCGGTAATCCCTTCTTAAATTCGACTCATTTCAAATAAAACATGCATTTATGAGTACAAATGGTTCGACCAAATTATCGATGTCGGGCCGAAGCCGATAGGATAATCCGGACCAACGTTGCTCTCGGATCGGATCTCTGATAGGCTCCTAATGGCGATTTCCACAACGACCAAAATCACCCCCTGCATAGCCCGCCCGAGCTCAGGATCATGCGTCGAGCGCACAGCGCGCATACACTTTGTATAGACAACGACGAATACATTGCTCGGGGCGCGACCCCGACCCTGCTCCGCCAATGGTGTAAAACACCACGACAAATGCAAGACTAAAACATCTAGCTATGAGCGACAAGAGGAGATCCATCACTTTATGCCCATGGCCGGCATTGCCCTCGAATAAGGTCAAATGGTAAGGATAATCACATCCTCGGTACGGCTTGGCCGGATGAGGAAGACGACTGCAGCGGGGCTTACTCCCCGTAACGCCGCCTCTGCACCTCACAGAGAGGAAGAACTACCCCGCCTCCTTTATCATTTCCTTTCTTTTCTTGTTGTTAATCTGTATGAAGGCAGCCATTTGAGGCACTCGGTAGCTCTGGATCTCGCTCGAGGATCCGCGGCCACCATAGGGCACACCGAGCATTCCTTCCTCGACGGGGTTTCTAGCATGAAGAAGGTTTCGCCAACAAAATTATTAGCAGGACTGCACATCCCCGGGGAGGGGACCCGATGAGATCGCAATCCTCTCTTCTAAAAATTTCCAATATGGAATCATACAAACACGATAATCAGGGAAGTCACACCCGTGTGGACCAAACTCACAGCAACAACATGTATTTACAGCTTATATTTTTGCCAAGCAACTTTATAGGCTTCCCTTAATCATTTGGTTGGTTCTATTTTCATTAAATATCCTAACCTGGCCCCCACCTACGTCGCATTGCTATATGAACAAGTGGCCTGCGTTCATTATTCATGCATAATCATAATATTTGTGTAATTACTGAATATAATACCATTACCAGTGGGGAAGCTTTTCATAATAGGTGCGAAGACAATGTAAAAAATAGATAAATTTGGTCATTAATCTCATAAACATCGGACTACAATTTCGTTTTCTTTTGCTCTTTCCAGCTTAATATAAAGAACACAGTTCTGTTCATGTCAACCAAAAAAGATAAAAGAAAAAAGAAGAAGAAGAAGATACAACCCCACTAGACATTCTCTCATCAAAAATTGTACACCTTGCTAGTTTCAACTAAATAACTTCTTTTAGATTTTATGTCATAAGAGAAATAAATTGTCTATAAAAGGCGTGATAAGTGGCTCTAGCTTGTACAAAATGATATTTATCCCAAATGGTAACAATACGAGAAATGAATCTAAATTAGGGAAAAACCAAAAGTATACAAGGACGCACTAAATAGTTATCGATTGTATGAAAATGATATCAATTTCAAAATGGAAAATAAAAATAAAAAGCCATATGGGAAATGAATCCAAAAAAACCGAAGATGTATCAAGTAGTCCGCTTTGAAATATTGCCAGGACTGGAAAAAATGTATTGATAAACTATTTGTCCGCCTTTCTAAAGTGAGAGCAATGAAAAAGTTTGGCCTCAAGAACCGTTAAAAGGGAGACTCTATTAAAAGGTTATTTGCCGTAGAGAAAGCATACAAGCTTCCGAGATCTTTGAAGGCAAAAGGTATGCCGGTACCTTATGTTATGGCAATTAAGGACATATATGACAGGCTAAGACTCGGGTAAGGATAGTAGGAGGGGACTCTAAGCCTTTTCCGGTTGAAATGGGATTACACCAAGGCTCTGCACTCAGTCCATTCTTATTCGCCCTGGTGATGGATGCGATATCAGACCATATCTAAGGAGAGGTGCTATGGTGCATGCTATTTGCCGATGACACAGTTCTGATTGACAAGTCACGAGCCGGTGTTAACGAGAGATTGGAAGTCTGGAGACAGACTCTTGAGTCGAAGGGCTTCAAGCTAAGTAGGACGAAGACGGAATACCTCGAGTGTAAGTTCAGTGCCGGACCGGGGAAGTGGACGTGGATGTGAAGCTTGAGTCACACATTATCCCAAATAGAAGCAGCTTCAAGTATCTTGGGTCGGTTATCCATGGGGAAGGTGAGATCGATGATGATGTCACACACCTTATTGGTGTAGGATGGATGAAGTGGAGGTTAGCATCTGGAGTCTTGTGTGATAAGAGAGTACCAACGATACTCAAAGGTAAGTTTTATAAAGCGGTGATTAGACCGGCCATGATGTATGGGGCTGAGTGTTGGCCTGTTAAGAACTCACATATCCAAAAGATGAAAGTAGCTGAAATGAGGATGTTGAGGTGGATGTGTGGGCACACTAGAAAGGATAAGATTAGGAATGATGACATTCGGGAGAAGGCGCACGTGGCCCCTATTGATGACAAGATGCGGGAAGCGAGGCTCAGATGGTTCGAACATGTACATAAGAGAAGCCCAGATACTCCAGTAAGGAGGTGTGAGCGGCTGATCGTGGAAGGCACGCGAAGAGGTAGAGGGCGGCCTAAGAAGTACTGGGGAGAGGTGATCAGGCAGGATATGGCGAGGCTTCAGATTTTCAAGGACATGGCACTTGATAAGAAGTTATGAAAGTCGCGTATTATGGTTGTACGCTAGGAGGTCATGGACTAGTTCGATGGGTTTTTGTCTAAGATATCTAGGGGCAATGTCGAGTTTTACTATTTTCAATTTTCGATGTAGGGTCCATTTACAAACCATCATTTTTTCTTTGAATTATTATTATTACTGGTACAAAGATGATGATTATTATTATTATTATTATTATTATTATTATTATTATTATTATTATTATTATTATTATTATTATTATTATTATTATTATTATTATTATTATTATTATTATTATTATTTATCTTTTCCTCCTTTCTATGTCCCTTTTACCATATGATTTTCGCGGTGAATCTAATACTCTCTTCTTTTGTCTTTTTATTATCTTGAGCCGATGGTCTTTCGAAAACAGCCTCTCTACCCCCTTGGGGTAGGGGTAAGGTCTGCGTACATACTATCATCCCCAGACCCCACTTGTAGGATTTTACTAAGTTGTTGTTGTTATTGTTGCCGTCCATTAATTAAGGACAAGAAACTAATGCAATATCCTTATTTGCTTTTCACATTTATCTTTGGGTGTGTTTGGTGCGAACAAAAATATTTTCAGAAAATATTTTTCCGGAAAATATAGTAATTTTATCACTTATTTTCCCTTGTTTGGTTGATGAATGATTATCTTTTAGTATTTGTTTAGAAAGTAAAAAATATTTTATAAGAGATCAAGCCAAACTCTAAATTAAAAATACTGCAAGACTCGTGAAATCCTAGAAATCTATTAAGATTTCTTGGAGATTACTCTAACCTAAACCCTAACTCACACCTATATAAAGAGATACATAATCCCTTGAGGAGTTGCCTCAAAATCCCATAAACTTTTGATACTCACAGAAAGATCAAAATATATATGGTCGGATACTTCTTGACAATCAAATGGTTCAAGAAGGGCTTCATCCCTCAAATAAGGAAGAATGGGAGATAATTCACAATTGATTAGTAAAAATATTTTTCTCTTATTTTTTGATTGCAGTTTATTTTTCATATGTTGACAATTAGTTGCAAACAAATAGCACGTCCAGTGGGACCAGTTATGCCCTTCAACTCTTTCTCCTCTAAATTGAAAACTCCAAGTTTCAAAACCATTTGTTGCGATGGTGGAGTAATTCAATACTCGTCAAGCCTACACCCCGATAAACCTTGAAGTAGGGGAGATTTATAGACATCGAATTTTAAGGGATCAAGCTGTGTGCAGTAAAATCGAGGGAGTCAATTTCTCGTCATTGAGGTACGTTTGGAGTACCCTAACAACACGTCGAGACCATAAGGTCGTGATCGGGCTCCTTAACTAGAGTATAATCCGCGGCTTTGTAGTGGCTCGAAGGTCAGAGGATCTATCCACAACCTAGCAGAAGTCACACAGACGATAAACCCCCAAGGAGATAGTTTGAAGTAATAGGTTCTAGTGTCTTTTCCAAACATCCCATCCCTGTATCTTTACATTTAATGCACCTTGTACTATATCGAGTCCCCTCGCCTATACAGGGGGCTCACCCTACCTTGTAAGGGACTTATGTTGCTCCACCTTTCCACAAACACAATAATCTCTCTCTCTCTCTCTCTCTCTCTCTCTCTCTCTCTCTTTCTTCTAAGTTATCTATCTGTCTTCATTGACCTCGAGGTTGCGTCAGCACTTTATTATTTCATTGTTTATTCTTTGTTATTTTTCTCAATATTGACAGTATAGAGCCTTACTTATCTATATTTTTACTTGTTATCCCCATCCTGACTACACTTGATAAGTCCGAGATAGGCTCGAGGCTCGGCTCTGAGGTATCTACTGGCTGGCTCTACGCTCGGGCAACATCTCTTTATTGGTTCGATTATTGCTTTGGTTAACTCGATCTTTATCATTTTACCTCACATTTTAGCACTAACCGGCCTTACAAACTAGCTCGGGAATAGATCACATATTTATAGAATCCCATTACAAATTTAATTATTGTTACCATTTTTATGGTAAACAGTTTGGCGCCCACCTTGGAGCTAAAAGTAATAGTGATTATTCGCTTGTTAGTTTTGTCACTCGAACACACGATATCTTTCACACTTTTTCTTGCCCAAGATCACTCAATTTTAGGTTGATGTCTGGCTCGATAAGGGAAATCGAGAATGATATCCCAAAAAACACAAAGAGAACAGTATGGCCATTCCAACGAGTGGCGTAACACCGCAAGACCCCAATAACGCATCTTGATCGGTTCAAGCGGACACGAGCCTACATGCCACTTAGTGGGGAAACAAAGTCTCGCACACCAATGATGACACATGGCATGTCGACCAACAGGAAGCCCAAAAAATCCCAGCCCGGTAGAACGGGAAGTTAATCTTCGTATTATTTTTGAAATGTTGCAGGAATGACATTTGGCTATCACTCAGCTATAGAGCCGTCTGTAGACTCTCAGCGCGGCAGCACCCAAAATACCTCCTCATATCGAGCTAGTACCGAGTTATTAGGCAACGACGAACCGAGAACCTACCATGTAGCGGTAAAGATGTTCGAAGACCTTATCGTAAGGATCAAATCATGCTCGTAGAAATTCCTATAACAACCGTATCCCGAAGATACGATCCTAGAACTCATTTTACAGAAGTCAAAAACGATAAAATTCACCAGGAGTGACATGACCTCAAGTCTTTATGGGCGCATCACTACGTACGCATGCCCATCCAGGAACATTGATCTCCAAAATGGAGAACTCGGGCCTGCACCGATAAGGAGATTTGCAGAAACTCCCTCGAAAGAAACCATGATGCAACACCATTGTTCGACACCTGATCTCGAGGATCCGCTCACCGTATTATCACGCTCCGTGGAAGCGGACGCTAAAGCCATCAAAGAAATGCCAAAAAGGCCCAATTACCAAGGGCTGGAAGAAGAAGAAATAAAGTGTCACAGGAAGCCGTACCCTGCTCCCCGACAAGACAAACGAGACCGCTCCCGGTCCCGAGTAGTTGGGCAGCACATGCCTTCGCCCAAAACCCAAACAAAGCATACCCAACGACTCCGGAGTAGTTCAAGCAAAGCCTGGTCGAATATCCGGTCAAGACTTGGTCAGATGCCAGCAACCGATGCCGGACCTAAATTAGGGCTATAGATGAATGTCGAGGAACATCCTTAGGTTTAGCATATCTAGGTAGATTCCCAGTAGAGAAGCTGACACTGAATGAATGGAGCCATCGTCCATATAGTGCAAACAAAAGAGATGATTCGAGGTACAACACGTCTCGCAACAACAAGGCAGTAGCCCGAGGAAAACATCCTCGAGGAACCTCCAATGGTACCAGACTCAACAAGACATAGCCCTCAAGGAAACCTCTCCTGATAGAGCGCAACTTCAAAGTTGCAGTGCAAGCATAGTGGTTATCATAAGCAAATCCAGGAACTCCAGGTGGCTCGGATATATTCAATCGAAACCCCTCCAGGGAAACCATGGCCTGCCACGAGAATCACAAAATGCTCAGAGTTACAGACCCAAAAGATCAGCAACTATCCATTCAACAAAGGTCGCCACAAAGTGTCACCGAGCGAGACTCTAATCCAGCTCCACGGGAGGAAGGAGATTGGGAAAAATAGAGTCGGTGATCTGTGGCGCATCGTTAATGTTGTAAAATAATGGACGCATCTGCGAAGATTCGTAGGATATATAGTGCAAGTGCACATCAACAGAAAGGGACGGTCCCAGAAAATGCTCCCAAAGGTCACCCTCTCCCTCGAGGAAAAGGATGCCGAGATTCCACCTCGATATCGCATTAACATATTGGTAATCCCCTCTTTAATTCAACTCATTTCAAGTAAAACATGCATTTATGAGTACAAATGGTTCAGCCATATTATACCGACGATGTCGGGCCGAAGCCGATAGGATAATCTGGACCAACGTTGCTCTCGGACCTGATCTTTGACAAGCTCCTGATGGCGATTTCCACAACGACCAAAATCACTCCCCCTACGTAGCCCGCCTGAGATCAGGATGATGAGTCGAGCACACAGGGCAAAAATGCTTTCTACAAACAATGATGAATACATTGATCAGGTCGTGACCCCGACCTTGCTTCGCCAAAGGTGTGAAACACCACGACAAATGCAAGGGTAAAGCATCTAGCTATGAGCGACAAGAAAAGATCCATCACTTTGTGCCTATGGCTTGCATTGCCCTCGAATAGGTCAAATGGTAAGGATAATAACATCCTCGGTCGGGCTTGGCCGGATGAGGAAGATGACTGCAGAGCTTACTCCCCGAAATGCCGCCTCTGCACCTCATAGAGAGGAGGAACTAGCCTGCCTCCTTTATCATTTCCTTTATTTTCTTATTGCTAATTTGTATGTAGGCAGCCAGTTGGGGCATTCGGTAGCTCTGGATCCCGCTCGAGGATCCGTGGCCCAATGAGGTATGTCGTTCGTCGACGTGGTTTCTAGCATGAAGAAGGTTCCGCCAACAAGTTTATTAGCTGGACTGCACATCCCCGGGGAGGGGACCCGACGAGATTACAATCCTCTCTTCTAAAAATTTCCAATATAGAATCATACAAGCACATCGGATAATCGGGGAAGTCACACCCGTATGGACCAAACTCATAACAACAGAGGACAACATGTATTTACAACTTATATATTGCCAAGCAATAAAGAATACTCCTTTCATTTTAATTTCAGTAAACCTATTTTCGTTTTAGTCCGTGCCAAAAATAATGACCTCATTCCCTATTCGGAAATAATTTACCTTTATGCGATGATTTATAGCCACACAAAATATATGTGCTTCATTTTACACCACAAGTTCAAAAGTCTTCTCTCTTTTCTTAAACTCCGTGCCCACTCAAATGGGTTCATATAAATTGAAATGGAAGGAGTATTTTTTAAGCATTCCATGCATCGAAGAACACTATTTCGGCTTATCCACAACAAAAACCTCTACGCCAGATGTATCTCGAGATACCCGGAGACTTAAAAAATTTGGTATCTGAATAACCCGAGGGTCAAAATGCCGGGCTCATCAAGCCCTTATGGTGCAACTTCGAGCTCACGAGAAGAGGTCTTCAGTCTTAAAGAACTCAATGACACAGAGATTGCCACTAACATCCACGCACTCGAAAATCCAAAATTGTAAGACCCTAACGAGCAGCCTCAGCACAACTAGATCTATTCTCCATACACTGTACAACCTCAACAGGCATGGAAAACTGTAAGACCTCAAAATGCATGAAAAATCCTTTAGTTTAGGCTATACGTCGCATTTTTAAGAATCACTAAAGGGAATAGCCTCGGTGTAGACACCTAAAACTACTTCTCGGGATCAAAAATTGCTCCAGCCAAACGCACATGACTCTGGTCAAAACGGCTGCTACAACCCAAAAAATGCGACTTGGGGATGCTCGACTGTCGCTAAAAAATCCTCCGAATCTACTTCAGAAAGAGCCGGTTAAAAACAAGCTTCCCTCAACAGGCAAAAAATGAGTCCCGACCACGTCGGCTCTAAAATTGTAAGAGTGTCGATCTACTCGACCTATGAGCTATGAACCTTATAAGGTGCTCAAAACATCACAGACTACAACTTAAAATCAAGGTTCTTTTAGAACCGATGACGGGTCAGGCAAAAATATTCAATAAGATCTTAACGAGAGGAAGAAAAGCCTACAAAAAGCCTCCAGGCCTCATATCAAAAAGTCTTTATGACCGAACAACGTGAGTGCCATTATCGCCGGCTAAGCAAGCCTCCGAGCCTCATATCGAAAGGTCTATACGACCATATAACGTAAGATCCATTATCGCCAGCTTGAAAATTGAAAACTTGAGGATTAAAGAGAGCTCAAATCGTAACCCAATTCGAAAACCGGATCCAAAATAGTTAAGCAAAGCCTCCGGACCACGTACTAAAAGGTTTCAACGACTAAACAACAGAAAGACCACCATCGCTGGCCGAGATCTCAAATAAGATTTGAGGGTCGATTACAGCTTGAGTCGCAATGTGACTTGGAGACTGAACCCAAAAATCATAAATACTCCTAAAAGCATGACATCGATGCCACTATCGCCAATCGGAATCTCCAGAAAGATTAACGGGTTAATTACGGCTCGGATCACAATGCGACTCGAAGACTGGATCTAGATAATCACCATGCACCCAAGGGCAGAAAATAAAAACCATTATCGCCAGCTCGAACAAGCTCAAGGGTAAGTTAAGCTCGAGTCATATCCTGACTCGGAGACTGAACTCGAAGGTAGTCGAAAAATGCAAGCCTAAAGGTTACTCCGAGATTGAATCAGTGCTCTGAAAAAACTCCAGCAAGCAAAAATGCAGAAATAACAACTTGCGAGGTCTCCGATTCTCCTTATTATTACATGTCAATGACAAGGCGCAATCTCGGCCTGCATCATATAATGATATATATATATATATATATCTGCATCATATAATGATATATATATACACACACACACACACACACACACACAACAAAGAAGGCAGAAAATATTTGTTCCCCCTTTATTTCTTTTTTTCTCCCAGTAGCTATGACCCATTGACCTTCTCCTTATCATCAAATATCAGAAACTTGGCATCAAAATCTGCTCCTTTGGCGTGTTAGATCTCCTCTGAGAGATCGAAGCCTCTGTATGAATCTCTTCAAAGTTCTCCCTCGGGGATATGTATATCTTATATTCCCTGTATTGCCTGTACAAACGAGGGCCTTTTTTAGCTTGGCCCTAGCAACAACGGTTCTCTTTGAATAGGCCGCTATCTTTTGCCCCTCCCAGGTGTTATTTATTACGACCTTAGCCCGGATGTTTGCCACCTCGATTTTTTCCCTCGATAGCTTCGATGAGATCCTCGTAATCATCTTCACCCAAACGGAGTCATTTGTACGAGCAACTGAAATTTGGGCCTCAAAAGCGGATGTTGCAGCCTGAGCTCTCTCTTTGGCCTTAGAATGGGCACTGCCGCACGCTCGTAGGTCGGTAAATTCATGATTGGAAGCACCAACCACGCCCCAGAGTTTCTCCAACTCATCTGCCTTGCCCTTCAACTGGAACATTAGTGCTTTAAAGGCCGGCAAGATAGAAATAGGGAGGGGAGGGAAATATGAGCCAACACTGAAGGAAGAATACCTGTTTCTCCAAGAGGTCCCCACGAGCACGGCTTTGATCGGCCCTGCACCTTAAAGAAACGAGCTTATTTTCCTTTACCACGCCAGAGAAGCTTGAGGGATTTTCCCCTTTTCTGAGCTTCCTACAGCTGGGTCTTGTGATGAAGCAGCTCGACTGTGAGCCTATTGAAAGATTGAAAAAGAGAAGCCAAGTGTATTAAGAAAAAAGAAAAAATCATCGAGCCACAACATCCTTATCACAATCAAAAACTCACCGCAAGGCTAAAATGATGAGCCTCACCTCGGGCCGAAGCTATATCCAATAAAGCTTTAGTCCCGAAAGCTGGTCGACCGACCAAATCATTTCTTCTCAACCGCTGTAGAGAAGGTGCCTCACCGCAAGCCTTCTCACACCACAGATCATCTTTCCTTTTGCTAGCACTCATCGATTTTTGAACCGACGGTCTCGCCTCGAATGAACTTTCGGCACCTACAGTTGGGGAACCAAGCAAGCCAGCAAAGAGGAGGCCGCCCTTGAAAAAGAAAAGATAAGGGTGGGAAGAGAATGCCAGGCAGCCATTGCGATAATTTACCTCCCACCTCCATTTCAAAAAACT
Organism: Nicotiana noctiflora; assembly: GCA_032618575.1. NCBI lineage: Eukaryota > Viridiplantae > Streptophyta > Magnoliopsida > Solanales > Solanaceae > Nicotiana > Nicotiana noctiflora. Next base: position 52,167 of record JASVEL010003493.1, read on the forward strand.
TGCCACCGACGCCTATCATGAGTCCAGCATGCTGCCAGCTTACGAGACCATTCGGCCAAGTTCAGAACCTCATCGGGCAACTAACGAGTTTCTATAAGCAAAGGATGGGAAGAAATCATTATGGATCCGACCTCATATGAATAAAAATACATCTCAAATAGAGTGCTTACGTGTGGAGCTCCATTTCTCAAGGAAAGGTAAGAATTCTCTAGGGATAACGTCGGTCCTCCGAACTCGAGTAAAATTGCTCATCCATCTATGATCTTCATTCTCTTGACCATCGATCATAGGAGCTCGAGTAGACTTACGCTGAAGAACAACCATGCCTCGAAAGTGTAATGGTCGTACAACCTCATGAGGTGACTGAGAGTAAATTCTATCCCAGCCTTGTTAGCAAAGTATCTCATCAACCGTACTATTCTCTAGAAGAGGGGGTGAACCTAAGCCAGAGTTACTTGATACCTTTTATAAAAATCAAGCACAACCCATTCCGGGGAACCCGACACAAGAACGCTGGTATACACGCTCAAGCAATCTTCAACATACATCATGACGTTCTCCTTGGGGGAAAGAGCTTGCAGGACCACGCCTTCCCCCATCCATATTCTCTCTTGATCGCCTGGTAATTCTCGACACATGCCCCCAATAGATCCGAATATTGGGAGGTTTTCCCGGTGTAGCAAAGCTCCTTGAGGCAATGTGCTCTGAGCACCTCTCCCCTGATATCAGAGGATGACCACTATCGCCAGCCAAAGGCGGAATACATGAAGGAGTCCCCTTCATTCAAGCATCAGAAGTCGAAGCGGTAGCCATGGCCATAACAGAATAATAGAAAGAAGACGGGTATCTAGGAAGAAATTACCTAAAGCAGAGAAGTGAAGAGGCTCACAGAGGGCACCTGGCTCTACAGAAGAGAGGAACTCATCAAAAAAGAAAATGCAGAATCATCGCTTGATGAGGGGATAGACAAATATATAAGGGCCAAGTAACAACCTACCAATTACCCAAACAAGCCAATTGATTATGGTCGTGTTAACGTCAGCCTCCCCTTGGGGAACGCAATGGAAGAATTACTGCGGGCTCCCACGTAATTAGCAAAATCAGGAGGCTTCCGGGAATCTCCAACGTCGGCCCGCAGAAGCTATCAACCCAATCTCGGCTAAAAAATACAAAAAGCCTCCGAAGACCCAATACTCGGTGCTATGAAGCAAGAAGAACTACCATAATAGAGGCTCATTTCATATGCTAACAAAACAATCGTACATCTTTTCAGTATTCATTTCCTAGAACGGAGAACATATGAAACCAAAAAGAAGAAGAAGGGAGGCTCAGAGACTACTCCTCGCTGCTATACTCTTTGCCCTCGTTAGGAACAATTAAAGCTTCAGTTCCCCCTCTGCCACACGGGCCTCATCCAAGTCAGCAGATAACTTGAAGCCCCCGGGCCTTGAGTTCTTCCAGGACTTCCCTCGTTCCTTTCGCCTTGGCATGATCACCAGCTCAGACCAGTTTCTGCTCAGCCGCCAGGGATATGTCACAAGCCATCGCATACGCCGTAGCCGTGTCCTCCTTGTAAGCAGTAGTATCTCGTTCGATATCGAGCTTATCCATGGCCAAAACAACAATTTCCATGTGGGCGTTTGAAAGAAGGCCTCGTGATGTTTCCAGCTCCCCAATCACATTTTTATTTTGCTCTCTCATCCCGGAGACCTCCGCTTCCAACTCATCGATCATCGAGCTTCCCTACTCAACCTTCGTTAAGAAGAAAGACGGTGAATATATGAACACTAAACACATATAGATACTTAGCGAAGGGGCATATATAAAGAAAAAAAGAGAATACATGTGCAACAAGAGCAGCCTTCTCCTAACGTGCCACCTCTAAAAAGGCTCGAAGCTTCTTCAACTCTTTATCTCGCCAGGCACCTTGAGACTCCGAGTTTTGCAGTTTCAAAGCAAAGGCATCACACTCATTCTCCTGGCATGCAAGTTCCCTATAGAGCCGAGAGATGACGTGCTCATATATCTCTTTACACTAAGGCTTAATGGAGAAACTAAGAAAAATGATTAATAACACTCGAGGGCGAAAAGAAACACTCATGGAAAAATCATCACATGTCGCAGGGGTTTCTCCACTACATCAATAGCGTCAGACACATCGAGGTCAACTCTATCAGGTATGCCATAAAAAATGTTGGCAATAAAGCATTCTCCTCTGAAAGAAGAGCCGACCAAGGCACCAACCATCCTCCCATCATCTCTCTACTCTCTCGATGAGATTGGATAGTTTCGAATAACATCGTTTGGGTCACCAACTCCATCAAATAGTGGCCCACGCGCTTGGAAAGGCTCCACACTCCATCCCATCTAAACTCGTAGCCTTGTTGGCAAAAGTTACATCAAATCTGGCTGAGCGATTCAAAACCACATCGGCGTTCTTCTTGAAGACCTCCAGCTCCTTAGCCTTGCCGGTCCTCGCCACTCAGCAACCTCCGACCGGGGCACCTGCGAACCCCTTTCGCTGGACCTCGATCTCCTCTTCAACGGACTACAATCATTATCTTCCCCTCCGATATCAGGATCTGGCTCATAAGTCGGGATAACAGTCTCGTAAAGTCGAGCAATGACCACTCTTATTTTCCTTTTCTTGTTCGTGCCAATCCCCAAGGCCTCCGTTTCACCACTAAGGGATGGCCTCATCATCATATTTTCTCTAAGGCATGCACCAACACGATGAATTCAGAATGCCATTGATTAGAGCCCAAGAGGAATACGAAATATAAGATATATGTAGAAAAGAAACTTCACCATGGTTCTTGGACACCGAGCGCTTCTCGGCCATGATGGTCCAGGATCGGAGATGATATGGAAACCTCATGTCCAAGAGCTCAATCCACCTCGCCAAGTTTGGGAACTCCTTGTGGTACAAAGGAGAGTCGCAAAGAGGTTATCACGGCCCTCGAAAAAAAAATTGAGAAGCGACTAGAGGGAAAATATATTTACGCCGATAGTTCCACTGTTTGGGAAAGAGCATCCATTGGATCGGGTTAATATTTGTGGTTCTCACTCGAACAAACCTTTTCATCCATCCCGGGTCCGTCCGTTCATCAATATTTTTAAAGAAATACATTTTTGGACCATTGTTCAAGCTTGATCAAGCCTCGGTACAACCGAGGATGGTATAATCCGACCAGATGATTAAGGGTGAAAGCTTCACCGGCGACCCCCTCAGTAAAGTGCATGAACATCAGCACAATCCTCTAAAAAGACGAGGAGATGTGGCCAAGGGTCACTCAATACTGAATGCAAAAGTTGAGGATCACCGGATCGATTTCCAAAGAAGGAGATTCTACGGATTCATTGGGACCCAGGGTAAACGAATAGGTATATACGTAAAGAAAGCTCTCCTTGAAACCGGTAATATCGCCACTAGAGGCAGGAATTTCTACGACCGTTGCTTGGACGTGAATCAACAGTCACCCTTCACATTGTCGACATTAGTCACAACGCTGATGTATCGAGATACATGCTCGCATCGTCCCGGCGCAGACGCAGAGTCTCGATGTCAAAATCGTTTGACGTATCAAGCTCGGGAGGGGTCCATTGCTCTAAAGAAGGAACCAATTTATTCTCCCCCTAGCCGACATGGACAATGATTCACTATCGCTTGGGGTACCGTCCTAGAAGTCCTGGCCATGAATAATGGTGAAGCCTTTCCGAAAAAAGAGAAAAAAGATGAAAATATGTCAAATAAGTTGATATTCCAGTTCACGAGCCTAGAGGAAGGGCGAATATGAGGAGCATCTAGCGATCAATGCATTTTATAGGAATCGACTAGGGAAGCAGAAGGAACGAACCTGCAGCAGTTCATGGACTCATCGATTGCCGCATATGATGGCGGCCCCGCACGATTCCATGGACTATGGAATTTAATGCTCTTATATGGATGATGTCACGGTAATAATGGCCTCGACATGACGATTCCGTATCATTTTCTATCACTTCGATATAGGAAACGCAGAGACTATTTGTGTGCGGTAAAATCGGGGGAGTCTATTTCCCACTATTGAGGTACGTTCGGAGTACCCTAACGTCACGTCGAGGCCATAATGTCGTGATCGAGCTCCTTGTATCGAGTATAATTCACAGCTCTGTAGTGGCTCGAATGTCAGAGGATCTGTCCGAAACCTAGCGGAAGTCACGCAGACGATAAACTCCTGAGGATATAGCCTGAATCAATAGGTTCTAGTGTCTTGTGCAGACATCCTATCCCTGTATATTTACATTTAATGCACTATGTACTATATCAAGTCCCCTCGCCTATATAAGGGGGCTCGCCCTACCTTGTAAGGGACTGATGTTGCTTTACTTCTCCAAAAACGCAATAATCTCTCTCTCTCTCTTTTCTAAGTTATCTGTCTTTATCGACCTCGAAGTCGCCTTAGCACTTTATTATTTCATCATTTATTCTTTGTTTTTTTGATCAATATTGACAGTACTGAGCCTTACTTATCTATAGTTTTACTTTTTATCCCCTTCTCGGCAACCCTCGATAAGCCTGAGATAGTCTCGAGGCTCGGCTCCGAGGTATCTACTGGCTGGCTTTGCGCTCGGGCAACATCCCCTTACTGGTTCGATTATTTCTTTGGTTAACTCGATCTTTATCATTTTACCTCACGTTTTAGCACTAACCGCCCTTACAAACTAGTTCGGAAATAGATCACGTATTTTTAGAATCCCATTTATAAATTTAATTATTGTTACAATTTTCACGGTAAACACAAACCAAATCCTAAATTATAGTTACTACATGGCTCTTGAAATTCTAGGAATCTATTCGGGTTTCTTGGAGGTTACTCTGCCTAAACCGTAACTCACATATCCCTTGAAAGAGGTGTCTCAAAATCCAATAATCTTTTGGGGTATTCACAAAGAGGTCAAAATTTTGTATGGTCGGATACTTCTTGACAATCAAATAGTTCAAAAAGGTAGAAATCAAATATTTCACCAAGAGGTCTGCATCATCCTACATTCGATAATTATATGGCTTTAGCTCTCGAAGATAATCGGAAGAGAAAAATTAAGGGAGAAACAGAATTGCACTCACTACACAATTGATTAGTCAAAATATTGTTCTTGTGATTAACAATCCCCTCCCATGGAGTGCCTAAAAAGAAAAGAAGCACCAATATGAAGACTTCTTGTATTGTTGTAAGTCACAAATCTTATTATCTTGTTACCCCTTAAATATACTTAATAATAAAGTTGGTTAAGCTTACTTTAAAAGTGGGGTTACATCATGGAAACCACTATGTATCTTTTTTAGTAAAACTCTAACATTGTCTTTGGTGTCTGCATATATTCTTCTCTTTCTTGTACAATATCTTGTCTTGTTGACCTAATTTTCCCAAGACCTTGTTGAAGATCCCTATTCATTTCTTTATTTAAAAGCTTTGTTTGTTTGTACAAAGTTCCAAGTTATTTATAAATCACACATGAGTGGAAGTTCACAATAAAAATTATTATCATGGTGGTTGGTGACAATTTTTTTAGAAAAAAGAAATAAGAGAATACTTACTAACACCATAAAGAAAGCAGCTTTCAATTTCAAAAGGGACATCTCAGTATTTTTTGTGTGGTACTATTAATAAGTTTAAATACAGATAGAAGGGTACAGTTGTCATGTTTTTGGGAGTGTTGTGAAATTTGGTATGCATCTTCTTCATAAATCAGATGGTAGTTTCTTCCAGCTAAGCTTTACCTTACTTTTTGTTCCTTCTGACAATTAACTCAAACTTCAGATAGAATTCTTGTGAGGAACTGAATGAATCACATCAATGAGCCATCAGAGGGTAGTACAGTCATTTCATCATTAGATGGAAACAACTTTGTTTTCTCTTTCTTAAAAAGTACTAGTAGTATGTAACTGCAAGACACGTCCCTTTCTTTTCATTAAAATAAGTCTCAAGAATAAATATAAAAAAATAGAGAAGCAGAATTTCTGGACATTATGATGTTTGATTGAGAGGTGTTTATTTACAATCAGAATCCCTCCAAATTCCAAAACTATTGCTTCTTGGTTCTGCTTCTTTCTTAAATATATACACTAGTTTTATTTTCTGCTGCTCAGTAGTTTTTACTTCTTCACTTGGATGAAGCACAAGAATTTTCTGCTAGATTTTGGAATCTGGGACATCATTATTTCCTGTGTACAAAGTGTCAGCTCAAGGGAGAAACTTAGTCATCTACTATAATTGGATAAAATCAGTTGTTTCTGTTATGAAATTTTGGTTGTTTCAATTGCTTTATGAAGTCAAAGACTGAATCTTTTTTGGATTCTATTAGGTAGGGTTGTTTGTAATGGGCTGCTACTGGTCATTGTTGAGATGAATTCTTGATGAAGGAAAGCAGTTTGATGAGGGTTTTATTCTGCAAAATCCATTGTCCATTTATTTGCTTCTGTAAACCCTCTGCTGCTCATCTTTACACTTCAGGTCCATTGAAGCTGGAAAGTGGCCCACATGTCACTCCAACACTTGTTTCTGATCAACAATCTGTTGCTGCTGAGGTCAAAGAAGAGAGTCCTCTAGATGGAAACCAACTTCCTGAAAATGATCTTAAAAGCTGTATTAGGAGAAGTCCTAATTCTTCAAAGGAATTTGGCAAGAAGAGAGTTCAATGGATGGATAACATAGGGAAAGAACTTGCTGAGATCAAGGAGTTTGAATCCAGGTATGTTCTTGCTGGGAACAGCATTACATTTGGCTCTACTTTGATCAGCTTTTTTGCACAAAAATGTTTCTGCTTAATTGAGGTGAGTTGTTAGTTCTGTTATTGGGGTTTAAATTAAGGGTACATATGATAAAGTGTGGAGAATATAGATGCAGGTTGCTGGATTTACTTAGATATATTATTGAGATCTAGAAGGGGAACCTTAGTAAAGTGGGTCCTATATGACCAGGATGTCACGGGTTAAAACCACGGAAACAACCTCTTGCAAAAATGCAAGGTAAGATTGCGTACTGTAGATCCTTCTAGGCTGGTCCTTCCCGGAGCCGCGCATAGCGGGAGCTTAGTGCACCAGACTGCCCTTTTTATATTATAGAGATCTATCTGCTAGAAGTTTGAACAGCTTGGATTTCTGAACATAATAAAGACTAAATAAAAATTAGGCATGTGATACGAATAAAAAGCTCTGCGCAGAACAATTTCTAATTAGTATGCTTTTGGTAGAAATTTTCTAACTTCTAAGTTGTACATGGAATACAACAACAACTACTACCCAGTGTAGTCCCACAAGGTGGGGTCTGGGGAGGTTAATATGTAGACAGGCCTTACCTCTACTCGGCTCAGGGAAGGAAGGGAAAACAAAAACAAAAACAAAAGAGCATTAGTAACTATAGCAAAAATCGCGTAAATAGTTATCTAAACATAAGAACCATAAATAAAATGGCATGCAAATAAGATCAACACTGTAAGTGACAACAAATAAGTGGAAAAGACAATAATTATGGGAATAACTGTTAGCGGTCCAATATTAAACACTATCAGACTTGACAGAACAACAAAGAAAAAAGCTAAACAACTCGACCTCCACACCTCCCTATCCAGGGCCATGTCCTCGGAAATCTGTAGTTGCGTCATGTCTTGCCTTATCACCTCGCCCAAATATTTCTTAAGCCGCCCTCTACCTCTCCCTGTACATGTCAAAGCCAACCGTTCACACCTCCTAACCGGGGCATATAGACTCCTCCTCCGCACGTGCCGAACCATCTAAGCCTCGTTCCCGCATCTTGTCGTCCATGGGAGCTACGCCCACCTTCTCCCTAATATCTTCATTCCTAATCTTATCCAGCCTAGTGTGCCTGCACATACATATCAACATCCTCATTTTGGCAACGAGATTAAAAAATTACTAATTAACAAAGTTAAACTTATTGTCAGTTCATTAACAAATGCATTAAAAGTCCACTTAAAAATTAATTTCAACTTTTTATGATCTATTCAGAAAGCATGACAGTGTTTTAAAAAAACATGGTGATCCTAGGAAAGAAAGTCCCTTTTTGTGACGAGCCGACCGTCGTCACGTGAGTTATCGCCCTATTTCCCCCATTTTCTGCTTCTTTATTCTTCATTATCAGTGTTTTGTGTGAACTAGCTGGTTTGGATTGGTTTTCGAAAGAAATGAGACACTTAATCTCTTTAAAGAAGACTTCGTTTGGAAAAGTCAATCAGATATTAACTTATGTGGTAGAGGGCTCTGATATGGATTTTGATGATTCGGTTAGCTTTGGGCTCCAGGCACCTCCATAGCACCTCCCTTGGGACCTTGTCATACGCCTTCTCCAAGTCGATAAACACCATGTGCATGTCCTTTTTCTTATCCCTGAACTGTTCCACCAATCTCCTGACAAGGTGGATAGCTTCTGTAGTGGAGCGACCCGGCATGAGACCAAACTGGTTCACCGATATAGATGTCATCTCCCTCACCCTCGCCTCGATCACCCGCTCCCAGACCTTCATGGTGTGACTTATTAATTTGATACCCTATAGTTGTTGCAACACTGGATATCCCCTTTGTTTTTGTACAAGGGCACCACCGTAACAACCTAGAGAGCCACTCCACTCCTGACCTACCCATGCATTTCCAGAACTCCACCGGGATCTCGTCAGGGCCGGTCGCTCGGCCCCTACTCATCCTTCGCAAAGCCCCTATGACCTCCTCCACCCTAATGCGCCTGCAGTACCCAAGGTCTCTATGGTGCTCTGAATGCCCCAGCTCCCCTAGCTCTATGTTTCGATCCCCCTCCTTGTTAAGTAGGTCTCGAAAGTACGCCTGCCACTTCTGCTTGACTTGAGACTCTCCCATCCGAACTCTACCATCCTCGTCCTTGATGGACCGAACTTGGTCTAGATCCCGCGCCTTCCTCTCCCTTACTTTAGCTAACTGGAATAACTTCCTGACCCAGCCTTTCTCCCCCAACTCCTCGTACATGCGACCAAACGCCGCGTTTTTAGCTTCCGTAACCGCCAGCTTCGCTTCCTTCCTCACCACCTTGTAGATCTCCCTCTTCACTCTCCTTTCTTCCTCACTTGTGCTCCCTGCCAACTTAGCAAACGCTGCCTTCTTCACCTCCACTTTTATTTGGACTACATTGTTCCACCACTAGTCACCCTAATGTCGTCTGCCTGAATAGCCCTTGGCTACCCCGAGCACATCCCGTGCTACCTCCCTAACCAAGTTCACCGTCTCTGACCACATTGCGTCCGCTTCCCCAGAACTCCTCCAAGCTCCACCATCAACTAACCTCCTCTCCTAACTCCTGGGCTTTCTCCTTAGTCAAAGCACCCCATCTAATCTGCGGTCGTCCCCGAGCACCCCTCCACTTCCTCTTCACATAGAATGTTATAGGAAATTGAGTGAACAATGATAAGTACAGTACTAATGTGCAGTGCCTGTGTTTTCTAGTCTAGGATTTTTGTTACTGATACTAAAGAATGCTTACTTGATGTGGCCGTATATAGCTAGTTCGTGGTCACAACTGCTGGTTCTGATATCTTTGTACATGGCATCTATTTGGATCATTAACCTCTCACCTTCTATGCCTTTGTTTGCTGATGCTAAACTGGGTTTATTTTGATGTAGTCTTTACCTATACTAAATGAGTATGAGGCTTTCTGAATCTGGGCTGGGGAGTGTTAAAAGGGTGTGATAAGAAAATTGAATTGATTGCTATGACTAAGATTCTAAGGGTCGTAATGTTGAACTGGAAGACGTGATAAGATTCTACGGGTCATAATGTTGAACTGGAAGATGTGTGCCTTCGAATTGGCTCAAGATGGTACACAGTCAAGCTATGAGCCAACTGAAGCGTGTTTGAAACAATATTTGGTTATGTTAAATTTATACTTATATGGAAGTATTTGTCGAGTAAGCTGTTCTTGGTGATACTTTCTAGATAGTAGAAGTAGCTTTCTAGCCATTTAAAACTACTAACTGCCTTTCTCATCAATAATAGGTGGAGATGGTGTCAAGTTCTGAGCTTATTTAAAGCCCGTGTATTGCAGCTTTTGTAGAACGAATTTACGGCTTAAACTTTAAAAGCTATTTATTGAGCTGTCCTTAAGTGAATTGATCTTGCGCAATTAGTTGATTGGACGTGAAGATGGAAAATGGCATGTACAGGCATTGGTAAAAATGCAGTCTAATCACATTGAAGAGGGAATGCTTGCTTCTCCAGGACTATAGTGAAACACATAACAACCTAATCATTCAGAAACATTAGTGGCTACATTCGTTCTGCTACAGACTAGACTCAGAGAAGCATGCTGAGATGTCACATTTAGTACAAATTTTTTGCCTTTCTTCTTTCCTGATGGATGAATTTTCTTCATGCTAGAGAAATTAGGAGCCTGAAATGATTTTGTTGCTTCTTTTATGATAATAAATTAGATGAATTATTACTCCATTAGTAATTTCCTTTTCACTTTTGTAGTTGTGTTCAGTCTAAATTCTATTTCTGTTTAATTCCCTCTTGGGATGTTCCTATAATAGTAAGCTGACTGTTAAGATGATGTTATCTGCAGTGAAACGGGGGATACTGACACTGAAGATGAGACAAGACATTGTCTATGCATTATTCTTTGATGCTGCTTAACCAGCTTCTTCCTGAAAATACTTCCAAAGTGGGGCTGCAGTTTAACCTAACAGAAGACAGCGAGGAATTGACTTCATGTGCACGAGAACTTTGTTCATGATTAGAAAAGCTACAGGCACTAAAGTCACTCATCCAAGCATACTTCCATCAGAATTGCTATTCTTATTGCATTTACATCAAGAATTTCTTCCATGCCGTGCTTTAGTAGAAGCGGAGTTGATGCTGTCATTTCAAATCTAGACACCTCATTTGAGTACATTTCATTATCTGGGGAACATCCTGCACGGGAATGAAGGTTGTTCATGTATCACTTTCCAGCCATTGCGGATCGTGATCACTTCAAGCTTCTTATGTGAGAATTCATGTCAACTGACAATTGTTCCCTGTTGTAAAAGCGTGAAAGCCAAGCTGATGTTTATTCTTGCTTGATTCTTCCGAGTAATAAAACCACACACAAACTAACTGTTTTCTACTGCAGTAAGTTTTCTGGTTCTAGCATCTGAAGGCTACCCTGAAAAAGTTATGTGCACAAATGTTAAACTTCAAAGAACAAGCAGCCTGTATTGTTTCTCCAAATAATAAACTTTGAATGAGTTTCAGCTTGGTAGACCAATAATATATTGTGCATCAGGGAAACTGCTTTTGATCATGAAAGGAATAATAGAGGGATAAACAAGCTTAACTTTGAAGATGTAACTAGTTATAATTCCTCTTCTTGCCAATGATCTGCTTGATCAGTATTTGTTTTTTCTTTCAAAAAAAAGAGCTTAGGCTGCGATATATTTTTTTCTATTGCATTATTAGCTAAGAAGTACATGTTTTGTCTGTGAGAAGTCAGAAAAATATGAAGATCTTGCTGGTTTTCCATCATACCAGTAAGATTTCCTAGCTCTGAAGGGTTGTTTTGTTCTGAAATTGTTTCCTTGACGTCAAGAATTTGGAGATCTCTAAAGTTGCAAATGCTTTAGATTGCTCATTTCAGTTTCATGTCTGGCTGATCTGCTTCTTGTTACGATTTTGCCATGAATTTCTTATTTATTTGGACTCTCTTCAAGTGAGAAAAACTCCTCTCCTCTCCTTGAAGTTTTGTACTTGTATAAATTGACGTTTTCTTATCACAATAAGAACAACAACCTCCAAAATGTAGTCTTTACAAGAATCATGTTTAGGGGAGATTATTCTCTCAAAAATTTTATTTTCTCATTTATATTATTGATGGATCATATGTAGGTCCATTGACCAAAATAAAAATAAATTATTATGCCTGATTTAGTATATTTTTCTTTGTTGCATTATTAGCTCCCACATGCACCATATTATTTCGATCCCAACAATTGTCGTGGCATATCATTCCTTTCTTTTTCAGTTGAGAATTTACGACACTTCCATTTTCTGAAGCAGTTAGAAAGATACTTGGGATAATTAAACATAGTGGTAGACATAAGCCTTGCTTCAGTAGATACATATAAAAGAAGAAGGCAATTTTACTGACCTGGATAGGCCATTAAAATCTTAGTGGGTTAGCAGATTTTTTGGTTTCGAATTAGCAGTCAGTCTATTGTTTTTAGTCTCATAGCCATCTCAAGGTACCCTCAAAAAGGAAAAAGAATGTACTCATAATGGAAATATTTATTAGTAAAATTATGCAGGAAAGGTTCCACTGCAGCTGTGTAAGAGAACTGAGGCAATTCAATGCTGCTTCTTGATCTGTACTACCTATCTTCAAGGGAATTACCAATTTAAAGTGCAACTGCTTCAGTTCCGAGCGTGCCTTCTTAGGAGGCTACGCTGTTGTGTAAGCTTCTTGGGGGTGAAAAGTCCAGTAAGAAATATAACCAGAATTGATACAAGGAAACCAAATGGGAATCCTATCCACATTGCTTCCCATGCAAACCATGGCTCTTTGCTCTCATCCTCTGGTTCCATTGCTTGTGGTGACTTGTTTTCAGGACAGTGCAGTTGAATTTGGAAGCCACAAAGACCACTATTATTAGCATAATAAGTTGGATCATCCATTGTATCCATTTGGCCACCAACTGGGATTTTACCCTTTAGATGGTTATTGCTGACATCCAGAGTAGTGAGTTGTTGAAGCTTTGTAAAGGATTGTGGAATTGGACCAGAGAGACTGTTGTGAGACAAATCTAAGCTCTCAAGATTCTCTAAATTCCCAACAGTTACTGGAATTTTGCCTTCAAGGCCATTGCAAGATATGTTAAGCATCTTTAGGCCTCTAAGTTTGCCTATAGAAGATGGGATTTCACCAGAAAGATGGTTTTTTGACAAGTCCAGCCAAGAGTAGATGTCGATGCTGGCACTCGATGACAGACCTTGTACTGACCTCTTCCAGTTCACTATCAGGTCAGTGTATTCAATTGAGAAGGTGAAAACGAATGATATTGATGAGAACGTACTTGGCGTTTCAATCATTCCAACTAGATTTCCGACCTCTGAAGGGATGCTTCCAGTGAAGCTGTTGTGTGACAAGTCAAGTATTTGAAGATTACTTAAGTTGGAAATGCTACAAGGAACTGAACCTTGTAGGAAATTATTCCTCAAATTCAAGCTTCTAAGTGTGGTCATTTCTGAGATAAAATTTGGGAATTCTCATGTGATTCTGTTGTCATGAAGATCAAGATGTTCAAGCATGTAAAAGTTTGTCAGGTTCCTGTTCAAACTCCCTGAAAAATTGTTTCCCCCTAAGGCTAAAATCCTGGTTTCTTGTGAAAAGGTTAGTGGAACATCACCGGAGAAGTCAACATACACAACAAAAGAAGATGGATCAAAAAATGGAATCGTGCCAGAAAATCTGTTCTTTGACAAGTCCAACAGTAACAAGCGAGAAATATTGGTGATGGAGCTCGGAATTTTTCCAGAGAAACTGTTCTCAGCCAATATGAGAATCATAATCGCGGTAGCATTACCCATGTTTTCTGGCAGCTCCCCAGAAAACCTGTTTCTTGAAAGGTCAAGAAGAGATAGACTTCTGGAATGGAAGAGACTTGGAAGGAGAGAACCTGTTAGATTGTTATCTGACAGAATAATAGTTCCAAGTTCCATTTCTGCAAGCCAGCGAGGGAAAGTTCCTACGAGCTTGATGTCACTCAAATCCAAGTAATCAATACTTCTTTGTGAAGAAATCCATTCTGGGATCGGTACTACAAGGCCGCACGACTGAAGGGACAGTCCAGATAACATGCATTGAGGCACAATCTTGGCATTGTTGTTCCATTTCAATGCATTTTTTCCAAGAAACAGATTTTTCAGAGCCTTCATGTGGAATAACCAAGATGGAATCTCTCCAGCAAGCATATTGTTATCCAATTTAAGAGTCTCCAATTTGGTCATGTTCTTTATTGAACTTGGAATGACACCAGTCAGCTTGTTCTTGCTCAAGGTCAAAGTAGACAGATTTGACGAGCTCCCAATCTCAGTTGGAATCTGCTGTGAAAATAGATTTTCCCTTAAATCCAACACTTGCAATCCCTTGAGGTTCAATATAGAAAGTGGGAATCCACCAGAAAAGTGGTTGTTTCTGAGGGACAATTCTTGAATCTTGCTGAGGTTTCCAATGTCCACGGGGATGTTTCCACCAAGAAAGTTGTCATCAAGCTTCAATGTTGTCAACTTTTGAAGAAATCCTACTTGAGGATCCAAAACACCAGTAAGCAAATTCTGACTCAAGTCTAGATATTGGAGGTGCCTTAAGTGAAAAACTTGTGGAGGAATAGAGCCAGTAAAGTTATTCTGCATCAAGTCAAGATGAACTAAGTTTCCAAGACTGGTGATCCCTTCACCCGGTATTTGGCCTTTTATGTATTTGAGGACAAGATAAGCATCATCAAAGATTTTATTCCGAAAAGGGGTGCCAAAACAGAAGAAGTGACCGCAACAAGGGAATCCAGATAGAGAGAAATCACAGCTCTAGAATTTGATTTAGTCACAAATGACTCTATCCCAAGTACAACAATTGGAGGTGGAATTCCGGTCTGAAGAAGATGAATTAACAGCAGCAGCATTCTTGAGGAATGCAGATTTAAACTTGAGAAGGGCTTGTTTTTGATCAATTGGACAGCAAAAAGCAGCTCTAAAGAAACTGAGAAATCCCAGTGAAAGAAGCAGTAGGCATGGTTTAGTCATGGTTGGTTTGAATACTCTTTGAAATATTCTTTGTAGTAAGGCATTAATGAGCACAATCTGGTTTTATAGAAACATAATACTAGTTGAGTCAATGGATTGTGTACGGCAACCACAAATCAGTCGCCTTTCCTTTCTAGTTTATTAGAGTGTGCGTCAAGTCATTCTAGTGTTTAGGTGAAGTCAAATGAATTGAGTATTACAGTGACAAATCGTTGACTATAGGGGTAGTAGCTAGTGATTCAAGTCAACTTTCACTAGTTTTTTTGGTCTCAAAATAGAATATAAACGAGTGAAAGATCTTCGGCTTGCTTTTGGTGACCATTTTTGCCTAGTATTCTAGAAAAGTTTATAGGCGAAATACATAAATGGCCCCTTCAAGTTGTCCACAACGGTCAGTTAAACACCTCAACCGAGACTATTTCCAATTAAACATTTTAAGTGGCTATTAAGTAGGTCAAGTAAATACCCGAGTACAACAGACCATATGCGTGAATTACACTTGCCGGTGACATGGAAAATGAACCAATCAAAAAATGACACGTGTGATTTTGTCATAAGAATTTGCCACATGTAATTAACAAAAAAAAATATTTAAAAAAAGGAAAAAAAATAATAATTATGGAAAAAGCTCCTTTTAATCACCATTTCTACGAGTCACTGTTGGCCTTCCTCCCCGTCTCCACTTTTTTTCAGCTACTATTTCCTCTTTTTCTCCTTAATCACCATTTTCAACTCCATACCTCCTCCTTTGATTTTCTTTTTTTCAGATTCATTGCCCATTATTTTCATTTCAGATTTTCTTCTCATCCCCCTTCAATTTAAATCCCCAACCCTCACCTGCGTTAACCAACCCATTATGCACCACCGCCATTTTCGCCACCTTGATAGTGATGTGAGATTGTTTGGGAGCTATTGAAGGTGATTATCAGCTTGGAGAGGTTGAATTTGGTAGAAGTGGATCTGAAATTTTTTTGATGGCCCGTGATACTGAGCATATTTAGCTTCTGAAATATTCATATTTTCCTTGATTTCAGAAGTAATTGAGTCTATGCTTCATCGACCAATCAACGGGGCGGTCACAGTTGTCGTAAATGAAGAACACGAGAATAAGATTGATATGATATTACTAGTGTTCTAACGAAGTATGATTTTTTAACACAAAAAATGGATTTATCTTCTTTAATGTAGTAGTAGACTGAATTTGTATTTTGGTGGTTGGGCTGCCCTTTTACTGGTGGATGGTGAGTTGTTCTGTGGGTGGTACGATGGCCGGAGCGGCCTTTTAGGATGGCTGGTTGATGGAGCGGTCGAATGGGGGTGGGGGCAAACTTTAGTTAGTATTTTAAGTCCATTCACGCGCTGAAATTGGATTGAGAAACACACAATATGACATGTCAGCATGAGGTGTTTAATTGATCTATTTTATTGAAGGCTTGAAGTGTCCAACTGAAAATGGGCTTAGTTGAGGTGTTCAACTGATCGTTGTGGACAACTTGAAGGGGCTGTTTATATATTTTGCAAAATGCCAAAGTCTCACATCGGTGGGTTATTCATTTGGTTTGAAATTTTTTCCTATAAAATAAGGCATAATATTTAGGATTTAAACATACCTCTCATTTGCCTTCTTATCTTCTTAAGGCATTTGTATCTTCTCTCTTTAGTATTATTTCACTTGTATTTTGGAGTGGAATAAAATATTGATTGTGTCCGAGGAGTAGGCAAAATTAGCCGAACCTCGTAAATTCTGGTGTTTCTTTTATTGTTGCTTTATTGTCTTATTTATTATTTGGTGGCTGCTATAATTTTTAGTATAGTAGTTGTGACCCATTCACACTATATACATTTGGCTTCCGCAACAATTGGTATCAGAGCCAAGGTATTATCTCGGTATGCTCTGTGGTTGCAGCGTAGTCTGATCTTCCATATCAGAAAAGATTTATCTTGGTAACTGAGTCAAGGTTCTGCCTCAGTATGCTCTGTGGTTGCAGCTTAGTCTGATCTTCCACATCAGAAAGGAAATAATCTTGATTTGTGTCGTCAACTATTAAATAATATTTGTGTCAAAGATGGGAGACAATAAACAAGAAGAATCTACATCAAGTGTCAGCAATACGTCATCATTGGCATCTTCGCTTATGACAAGAATGGTGTCAAATGTAAAATTTGCGGTAGAAATTTTTGACGGGTCCGAACATTTTGGGATGTGGCAAGGCGAGGTTTTAGATGTCCTTTTTCAACAAGGGCTAGATCTTGCTATTGAAGAAAAAAGACCAAATAATATTGGAGAAGAAGATTGGAGAATTATCAACCGTGTTGCTTGCGGTACCATTCGATCCTACCTTGCTAGAGAGCAGAAATATCCATACACAAAGGAAACTTCTGCAAGTAAATTATAGAAAGAACTGGAGGATAAAAATTTGAAGAAAAATAGTCAAAATAAATTGTACATGAGGAAGAGACTATTTCACTTCACCTATGTTCCTGGTACCGCGATGAATGAACGTATCACCAGTTTCAATAAGTTGGTCATAGATTTGCAAAATATGGATACAACTTATGATGATGGTGACTTGGCCTTGATGTTGTTGGCGTCACTTCCTGACGAGTACGAGCACCTTGAAACTACTCTACTCCATGGAAATGACGAAGTTTCTCTCAGAGAAGTTTGTTCGGCTTTGTACAGCTATGAACAAACAAAGCGAGAAAAACAGAAGGGCAGAGAAGGAGAAGCACTATTAGTGAGGGGTCATCCTCAAAATCAAATGAGGACAAGGAAAGGAAGATCTAAGTCAAGATCTAAACCCAACAAAGATGAATGTGCCTTTTGTCGAGAAAAGGGGCACTAGAAGAAAGACTATCCGAAATTGAATAATAAGGCCAAACATAACAATGGAAAGGCCATTATGGATTCAAATGTAGTTGATTGTGATGATTCGGATTTCTCATTAGTTACAACAGATCCGTCAACGTCATCAGACATATGGTTGATGGACTCGGCTTGTAGCTATCATATGTGTCCCAACATGGATTGGTTTGTGGACTTTCAAGAAGGAGAATATGGAGTCGTCCAAACAACGGATAACAACCCTCTTACCTCATATGGAATTGGTTCAATACGATTAAGGAACCATGGTGGAATAATCAGAACTTTAACAGATGTTCGATATGTATCGGGTTTGAAGAAAATCTCATCTCTGCAATTTGGAGTTTTGCGAGCATTGTGTCAAGGGAAAACAAACAAGGGTTAAATTTGGTACAACAATCCATAATACTAAAGGCATTTTGGATTATGTACATTCTGATGTTTGGGGTCCTTCCAAAACACCTTCATTAGGTGGGAAGCACTATTTTGTAACCTTTGTTGATGATTTTTCCCGAAGAGTATGGGTGTATACAATGAAGATCAAAGATGAAGTGCTGAGAATTTTTCTTAAATGGAAGACGATGGTGGAGAATCAAACGGGCAGGAGGATCAAATGTATTCGCACAAACAATGGAGGTGAATACAAAAATGATCATTTCAATAAGGTCTCTGAAAATGATGGTATCGTCCGACACTTCACTGTCAGACATACACCACAACAGAATGGAGTGGCAGAACGCATGAACCGAACCTTGCTGGAGAAGGAACAGTGTATGTTGTCCAATGATGGCTTGGACAAAGAATTTTGGGATAAGGCAATTACATATGCATGCCACCTCATTAATCGCTTACCATCTACTGCTATTGATGGCAAGACACCATTTGAAAAATGGTATGGAAAGCCTGTTGTAGATTACGACTCTTTACACGTGTTTGGCTCAACTGCATATTATCATGTGACAGAGTCAAAATTGGATCCAAGGGCAAATAAGGCTATTTTTATGGGGATTACTTCTGGAGTCAAAGGATATCGCTTATGGTGACCTATGATAAAGAAAGTAATATTCAGCAGGGATGTTATCTTCGATGAATCTGCTATGGTAAACAAGGTAACAAATGTAGATACCAAACAAGATGATGGTGCTTTTAAGCAGGTGGAGTTTGAGGGAAAATTTATTTTTCCTACACAAGAAGAAGATGAGGAAACAAATGAAGATTATCCTCTGGAAGGAGAGATAGTGGAGGAGATTCCATCTCAGGAATCTCAACAACAACTTGAATCAATAGCAACCAGCATGCCAAAAAGGAAAATAACGAAACCTGTTCGTCTCATAGAGATAATTGCTTGTGCAACCGCAATTGTAGCTGATGATGTTCCTACCACTTATAAAGACGCAGTCCAAAGTTCAGAAGAAGATAAGTGGAGAAGTTCCATGATTGATGAATTATAGTCCCTTCATCAGAATCATACATGGAGATTGGCCAATCTCCCGAAGGGAAAGAAAGCAATTGGGTGCAAATGAGTATTTCTAAAGAAAGAAGGATTTCCTAACCAAGTAGATGTTCGCTACAAAGCAAGGTTGGTGGCCAAAGGATATGCTCAAACGGAGGGAATTGATTACAATTAAGTATTTTCTCCAGTTGTAAAACATTCCTCCATTAGAATTATGTTGGCTTTGGTAGCACAATTGGATTTGGAACTAGTTCAGATGGATGTAAAAACTGCATTTCACATGGAAACTTGGAGGAGAAAATCAACATGACTCAGCCAGAAGGATTCAAAGTTTGTTGGAAAGGAAAACATGGTGTGCAAACTTGAAAAATCATTGTACGGATTGAAACAATCTTCTAGACAATGGTACAAGCGATTTGACAAGTTTATGTTGCAGCAAGGGTACAAGAGAAGCAAATACGATCATTGTGTGTATTTACGCAAGCTTAAAGATGGTTCCTTTATATATCTTCTCCTATATGTTGATAGCTTCCAAGAATTCAGAATTCGGAAGAAATTGATAAGTTTAAGATTCAACTGAAGAAGGAGTTCGAGATGAAGGATCCGGGTGAGGCGAAGAAAATTCTTGGCATGGAGATAATAAGAGATAGACATTCAAGGAAACTCTGTTTATCTCAGAAAGAATATTTGAAGAGAGTACTACAACGTTTTGGCATAGATGACAAAACTAAGCCAGTTAGTACTCCACTTACTCCCCATTTTAAGCTAAGTACTACTATGCCGCCATTGGATGAAGCTGAACGAGAGTATATGTCAAAGGTACCATACGCAAATGCTGTTGGTAGCTTGATGTATGTGTGAACACGTGATTTTTGCACTAAGCAATAAATTCCAAATTTAAAGTAAATAATATTTTTGGGTGCAATTACGTGTTTTGATTGAAATTAAATACATTTGTGTGATTAAATAATTAGAGATTAAAACTAGAAAATTAAAAGAAAAAAAAGTTAAATACATGCATTTTTGAATTAAGTAGTTAAAAAGAAAATTAACAAAAATAAGCATTAATGGCAAAAATTAAGGAAAAATAGTAGAAAATTGTCAAAAAATATCAGAAAATTAGTGGAAATAGGAAATTGAATAATTTAAATAATACAAAAAAGAAAAAGAAAAATGAAATACAAAGAAAATACCACAAAATACAAGGAAAATACAAAATACAATAAAATTGGGCTAAGTTTGAAAATGTACTAGCCCAATACATAATGGCCCAAAAGATCCGGTCTAACTGATTTAAATCAAAACAATCCCAGCCGTCCATTAGACCAGATCCAACGGTTGAAACATTAGCTGAAGATAATTGATTAATTAAATTCAAGATCGAATCTGAACCGTCCAAACCTATTGATCTAACGGCCAAAAGCCCACTCCCCACCTATCCCTGAACAACACCGTTTAAGGTGAGCTAATCCTGACCGTTGATCTTAAGTGATCCAACGGCCAAAGACCAGTCAACCTTGACGAGTATATAAACCCTGTCTCTAGGAGACGGCCGACCATTTGCATATCTCGCTAACCCTAGCCGCCCTATCTTCTTCTTCAAACCTTGCCGGCCATGGAGACTGTCCACCTCCACGGCAGTCTCCGGCCAAATCTCAACCTCTCTCTTCTCTTTCCCCTCTCCTCTACCACAAACCACCCTAAAACCTCCCAACAAACCACGAAAACCTCATCTTCTTGAAGCTCCGGTCATCAGAGTTCATCTCCAGTGACCAAATCTATGAGAACAGCCTCCAAATTAACACCAAAGAATCCCCTTCCCTTGATCTATCACCCAATCCAAACCACCTTCCTCGAATGTTCCCCCATCTTCTTGAATATTCGAAAGAAGGTCGCCGGAACCCTAACTCCGGCGACTCAAAACAAACCACTGGCAAAAATCCCAAATTTTCTACCTTTAATACTCAGCCCCTAACCAAAAGACTTCAAAGATGAAGTCGTGAGTCTGAAAGAAGAAAACCAGAAGAAAGAAAATAAGAAAAAGAAAAGAAAAACTGGAAAAAGGAAAAAGAAACAAAATAAAAAGAAAAAAGGAAAGCTCAAGAGTCAAATCATGCGAGCTAAGTCACCCCTTCCCTTTCTTGCTTGTTTTTTATTTAATTTTTTTTTATTGTCTTTGTTTCATTGTGTGTGTCTAGTATGTTTTTAGTATGATTAGTCGTATAAACAACTACATGATAGATTAGGGTTTTTATCTTTGAGAAATCTCTGTTTCTTCTATTTCTCTGCTTAAGATTTGTTTTTCGATTAGCCTTTCTTCATGACTACTGTCATGTCTTTTATTTAGACTTTTTGCATGTTTAGATCATGTTATTATCTTCTTTCGTTCTGTCTGAGCCATGCTTTCTTTTGAAAACTTTTTTTATGAATTTTACCCGTCTGTGCTTGGTCAAGAACATGTTAAGCATGACTAGGGTTTTTCAATTGCCTTTTAAACATAAGGAAATGCTGACTATGCTTGCTTCATGATTGTGAGCACGTGATTTTTTCCCTACATGAGAATTACTCCCAAAAATCCAAAAAATAAAATAGTTTTGTGCTGTGTGTGATTTTTTGTACATTTTGTGTGATTTTCTCAATTATCATTTGCATTTTTATGTGTGCATGTTTATTTGTCAAATTAAGAAAATACCAAAATATGACATTTGCATTTTTAGGATTTATTTTATGATAAGAAGTAATCAGGTTTATTTGACAAAAATGGAAAATAACAAAAAAAATGTGTATTTTTTGCGTTTTTAATATTTAAATACCTAGTTGTGTGATTTATATTTAATAGATATTTAATTATGTGTGTCAATTGTTAGTAGAACTAATTTAGTATTTTTATGAGTTAATTTGATTTTGTAGTGTAATTTAGAATTTTAATTAGGAATTAAAAAGAGAAGGGAAAAGATTTGGAAATAAAAGAAAACTTGGACTGGGCTGTCCAAGACTTTGGCCAAATTCAGGCCCAAACATTCATTAAAACCAGCCCAAATCCGGAAAAACACCAACCCAACCCTTAATTAAAACCAATGACACCATCTCAACCGTCCAATCCCACCCAATCCAACGGACAGGATCCTCTCTCCCATTAGCCCGACCCCGACCCATTTTGTTATCCGGTCCAATCCCCTTCTCATTCCCAAATAACCCGTATCCCATCCTCAACCCCAAAATCAAACAATCTCTCCCAAAAGACCTAGAACCAGCGCCACCCTAACACCCCTTCCCCATCTCCGGTGGCGGCGGAAGCTCAAATCGCCATCAAACTCGTACCGGGCAACCATCGGACATGGTTCAATCATACCCCTACCCCATTTCCTAAAACACCAAGCAGAATCCCTCAAATTTCAAATCTAAGATAGCCAAAATTGTTAAGCTTTCATTACGTTAATGGTTGTCATTGATTTTGGGCGTGCCTTGAGTCGAAGTTAACATTAGTTAATGGCTTTTGTCAAAGAGCCGTTGATTAATATAAGTTTTGACTCATCTCGAATTTGTCAAGTCCCGATCGAAAGGCTTTCGTTTGAGCAGGGTATTTTTGAGTTCAAGTCACCTTTGTTCCTGAAGATGCTCAGTTTTATTGGGCCTCCACTGATATTCCATTCTCCGTTTCTTTTAGTTCCATTCGACCCCAAAAATCCAATTTCAAAGTCAAATCCGAGATTTGTTTTTGTTCGTTCCAATTTATGCTTTTTCTTAAGGTATTTTCTCTTCTTCTTCTGTTTTTATTTATTATGGTAGTCATCGTTTAGATCTAGTTGCTCATTTGTTTCCGTTAGTGTTTATTTTTTTTTTTAGTTTTCTATTTTCATTTCTTCTCCGACAGACCCTTTATTTGGTCAATTTTATCTCTTTTCTTGTGTGTTGAGTATATGGTTTGGTGTAATCGCTTCGTATGATTCATTCACTTAAGGTCGTTAATTAGTTAATTCGGATAAACGACTTTTTGAAATCTGTCCGTTAAAGTTATAATCGATTAAATTCGT
This sequence comes from Nicotiana noctiflora, assembly GCA_032618575.1. NCBI lineage: Eukaryota > Viridiplantae > Streptophyta > Magnoliopsida > Solanales > Solanaceae > Nicotiana > Nicotiana noctiflora. The sequence continues at coordinate 75,315 of JASVEL010003493.1, forward strand.
AAGTCGATCATTTATTATCGATCATATATATTATGGTCGAATAACAAACGTCGTTGTTTAAATTCGCGAGTTTGTTGTTTGAAATCCCGGGCAGTGGATTATCACTATTTTGAATTGTATTGATTTGACGATTTTTTTATTTGTATTGTTTTGTTGATTGATATTGATTCTGAGTTAGCTACTGAATTGGTTATACAGTGTTGCCAAATGCTTGCCAACGACACAGTCTTTAGTTTGCTAACAGTCTTTAGCTATTGAATTGGTTATAACTGTTATTCATTAATTAATTAGGGGTTGCTGATAAATTTTTAGGGGGTAATTAGCATAAACTTAGGGGTCAACTTAGATAGTATATAATATGGGGATAGTGGTGATAATAGTAACTTCACTAATATGATTTTTAAAGAATAGGTGTGAATTAGTTATAATTAATTACCACTAGGATAAATAATTGACATTAAAATAAGAATAAGATTTGATGGTGGGGGAGGGACAGCACTAATTGGATGCCTATTAAAGGGAGTAGACATTTTCTGGAAAAAAAGACACATTGAAACCTTAAAAGAACATATTTTCATATGCTCTTGGACTTGGAGAAAAGCAGGTTATTCACACATTCTGAAACAGAGATTCTAAAACACATTTTTTGAAACAGAGCTTCTAAAATACTTTCTAAAACAGATTGTTATAGAGATTTGAGAGAGATATTGAATTCTCGGAAGAAAAGAAGAGAGTTTAAACCAAATCCCAGAAGTTACTCTTCTTTTAGAACTTGAGAAATACTTGAAAGATATTAGTGTGTGAAGTGTAGAACCTACTGTTTCTATTGAATCTCGGAAAGTAAAACTTCATTCTAAATCACCAAGTGGCATTTTTAGTCCCGCTTCTGTCTGTTGATTCTGTGGATTTCTGGTGTTTCATTTGTTGAAAGTTATTTGAGCTGTCTGAATTGGAATACCGGTTTCTGTCTGGTTTCAAATCTTCCTGGGTTTGCTGCATTTGTTACTGGGCTGTTTTTGATTGTTGGTTGCTATTGTTGCTTTGATCCTGTTGCTGGTTCCTCATCATTTTCCTTATTTCTTCGAAATTGCAGGTACCCATCTTCTAAACCTTGAACCATGTATGAAGTATGATGAAATGAGTTGTAAAAAAAAACCTCAAGCATAGATTCAGCATGCTTTGGTCTACTAATGCAGTTCTATTATGTGTAAATTAATTGATTTTCTGTTTATTTAAATGTATTGAATGTTTATTATGAGAGAAAAATAGGACTAGGGATATTGAAAGGATGGAGAATTAAAAATAGTAGCGCCATCCTACTGATTTTGCCGAAATCAGCAGACTTTAAGAAAATTCCTTCTCTTGTTAATTCCCTCTCACGATGAGCTTCTAGTGAACAGGAACTTCGAGGAGTGATTTTGATATTTCTGGTAGATTTCTGGTTTTGTCGGGGTGTATTGCTGTCTAAAGTTTTTGGTGATGTTTGAAGTCATTTTTGCACGTTTTATACTTTTGTGAAGGTCTATTTTTTTTACTCACTATGCTTTGAATCTGGTAGTAATTCATAATTTTTATGCTATAGCTGTTTAGCTAGAATTTGATTGTCTAGACGATGGCCTACATTAGAGAACATTCGTATTAGTTCAAAGATTTCTTTTAGTATAATATATGCTGATTTTTATTTATTTATTTAAAAGCAATTTTTTAATTTTCTTTGTCAATAACTTGGTAGTAGTTGGACGTCAGATTTTGAAATCCCATTATAAAGGGATTTGATGAATGCTAATTACTTTCCATTAGACTTGGGCCATATTATAAGACCCTACAATGGCCCATACTAATAAAAAATCACAAGCTAGACAAAATGAGGCAGCAAGTCTATTGTTTTCAATTATTTGAATGTCTATGACAAAGAGTTAGCAAGTCAACATCAAGGTTTATAAGTTTACCATTTGATATAAATCTTGATCAACTCTCTTTGGTTTGCAATTATTAAAAAATAATTTATTAATGGGCAACATTGATTTATACTTGAAATAATGATTTCGTATATATATATATATATATATATAGGCAGTAATTCCCATATAATCAATTTTAATTTTAATAGCTAGAATCCTTTACACTTCCAAATAAACCCCTAGGCCCATGACTTCTACAAAACTATTTAGCTTTTATAAAATTGTGCCATTTATCAAATATTCCATGGCCCTCGCAAAACTAAAAATGTGTAGTTACTTTTAGGTGCGTATTTTAATAATATTACCTTCCTAATACGGGTGCACATTTATGTGATCAAAAATCTAAATCTCAACAAAGTTGAAATGTGTCAATAATTACGGGTACATTGATTATGGCGTGGTTTAAAAATGCATTTTTATGATGTTGTAATTCTTTTATTAACATAATAAATAATTTGCACATAAGTTAAATCATGTATTAAAATCAGATTTAACCAAACATAATAGTTTAAGCGACCGTGCTAGAACCACGGGATCCGGGGGTGCCTAACACCTTCCTTCGGGTCAACAAAATTCCTTACTTAGAATTTCTGGTTCGCAGACTTCATTTGGAAAGTCGAAGTTTCCTCGATCCGGGATTTGAATAAAATCGGTGACTTGGGACACCTTAATTTATTCCAAGTGGCGACTCTGAAATAAATAGAATAATCTCGTTTCGAATATTGTCACTTAAATTGGAAAAACTCCCTCGCGCATCTACCCTCCGGGGAAGGGCGCGCCAAAAGGAGGTGTGACAGCTCTGGCGACTCTGCTGGGGACTAAAAACCCAGAACCACTGGTTCAGGGTTTAAGAATTCGAGCTTTGAATAATTGTTGTGTTTTGGCTTATTATCTGATTTTATTATATGCTTGTATTAAATGTGTTAAATGTTGCTTTTACCGCTTTGATATTTTGTGAATTGTATATAAATTGTGTTGATACCAATTTTTCTCTTTTGAGTCTCTTTGAAATATAATATTGGGCATTCGCTGGACATAACCCGTTTTCTCAAGATAGCTGTGGTGCTTGGCACCCGGTGAAGGATTTTTTTTAGTCACACATGTTTAGGCGGGGAGTATTATCAATTAAGCCGGAAAGCCATGCTACCGGTGCACTGACACTCCTCAGCTCTAGTTGTTCGTTCGAGTTAAAGCCAGTCTAGACACCTTTTCCAACAGGATGATGACTTAGAATAACAAAACCTTATGCCGGATCCCCGATAGGAACGACTATTTGCATCATGTGCATATTTTACTTAGGAGGCTCAACACAGGGGTTGGAACTGTCTAGGACAGGTGTACCTGAAACAAAAGACCAACTTGATGCATCTTTGTCTGTGCATTTATTTCGATCTTACATGCCGACCGGTTTGTTATAAGAAAGAGAGAGGATAAAAAGTGGAAAATGTCAGGATGTAAAATCAAATTATGAAAATATTTTGTTTTTCTTAGAAAATAATTTTTGAAAAAAATGAAAAAAAAATTGAAAAAAAAGAAAAAAAAAATCTCCGAATAACTTTGTCAATTTCTAAATAGTTAGTTTCTTCGAAAACATTTTTTGAGAAAAATTCCATATAAATTTTCTTAAATTTTACGAAATTAGCTTCTTTGAAAATAAATTTTGAAAAATGCAAAAAAAAAAAATTCAATAATTTTTGTTAATTTTATGAAAAGTAAGTTTTTCTGAAAATAATTTTTTTTAAATGCTGTTAAAAATAGTTTGTTTTCTTTTCTTAAAATAATTTGGTTCTTTTATTTTCGAACTACGCAAGTTTGATCCTCACCGAGCGTGAGATACGTAGACAACCCATATCGGGCTCAACTAATACTGCTTTTTCAAAAATTAAAAAAAATAGTAAATTTATTAAAATTAGGAGGTTTTGTCCTTAGTCAAGAGTTAGGAAATTTTGCGAAAATAGCCAAACGCTTCAAAAGGTGCGCCGAAGGACTAATTTCGCAAAAAAGGAACATAGTCATCACACCGGTATCCTGTTACACAACCTTCAAATCTTCTTCAAGTGCTGAAAGGCCGTGTTAACAAGATTCATTTTTTTTAAACAATAAAAAAAAGAGAGAAATTTTGGGAAAAATTCTTAAGTTTTATTTTATCTTTTCTAGGATCGGCATGACTTCATCGCAAAGAATCGGCCAGAAAAGGGCGAGAGATGAAATGCCACCCATGTTCATGGTCCAGGACAAAACCCCGGGTCAGCTCTGTAAATGGTGGGCTAGTTTTTCGACTTGGGAAAGAAATCAAGTCCACAAGCACCTCAAGTTTCTTCCGGACATTATGATGATAAAACCGGACAAAAATCTGATCAGAGCTTTAGTGAGTTTTTGGGACTCAACAAATAATGTTGTTAGATTTCGAGACTACAAAATGATGCCCACTTTGGAAGAATTGGGCGGACTCACAGGGCTTGGGAAAGATTTGCACAAAAAGAGACCCGCAGCTCCTAGGCAAATGGGTGTGAATAATTTCTTAAAGAAGTTATGTCTCCGACGAGTTCCCATGGGTTGTTTGGAGAATGGTTGGGTGCCACTGGAGTATCTCTATAACAGATTTGGTGATAAGAAAGGGTTCGAGAAATTCTCAAACACTGAATTTGTTAACCAGTTGAATTATGACGCCTGGGAAGATCTAAGAATCTATGCCTTCATGATCGCTTTTCTGGGAACCATGGTTTTTCCCAAACGTGGCGGACGCATCAAAATCCGTTTGGCTACGGTGGTCTCATATTTACAGAGTAACGAAGAATACACTATTCTTCATATGATCTTAGGAGACATCTTTCGGGCCTTAACTCGGTGTCAAGAAGGACATGATTATTTTGAAGGTTGTAACATTTTATTACAAATGTGGTTTGTGGAGCATCTCTATCATCACCCGATTGTGATAGACTTCAACGTGGACTGGCTAAATTACGTTCGTTGTCATATGAACAGAGCTGCCCGTTGCGACCTTCCAAATGACTTAAGGACTTGGCAAGAACTTCTCAACTCTTTGAGAGCAGACCGATTCACCCGGAATTATTATTGGTTCCCTTCCGCTAAAATCATGTGCATGTCAATGTATCGCCCATTCTACATACTAATGGGTTTCAGGGGTTTCCAACCATATGCCCCGCTACGTGTCATGCGGCAGCTGGGTAGAGAACAAAAAAGGCCCCCGATTGAAGATATGCGATCATTCACATGGGAATTCACGACGGAGGAGCTCCCAAGAGAGACTTATGCACAAAAGGTGTGGTTCGGTAGTCGACTCTCCCACATCGACGAAATGGTTGCCGATCGAGAACGAGGAGAAGTGAGCCCCACATATATTGAATGGTTCCACAACCAATCAATGCCCGAGCAAAGAGCAGAAAGGTCGGTAAAACATGCCGTCGATTGGGAGAAAGAGATAAAAACCAGAGTAAGGGAGGCTAGACGTGAAACGGCGTAAGATTTCCAATCTGGCATTAACACCTTAAAAGAGGACAAGGGAATCCTGAAAGCCGCCATGGACATACAACAGGCTGATTTCGATCAGGAAAGGGTCGGCTGGGAGCAGGAAAGAAAAACACTCCAAACTCAAATTCAGGAGATGCAATTGACCGCAGAAAAGTCGAGGAGAAGTCGGAATGACGAGATGCTTATAAATGACTTGGAAAGGAAAGCCTTTGAGCACCACGAAGACTTGGAAAAGGCAGACGCGACTTTAGTTGCAATCCGGACAAAATGGAGAAGAGCAGCCCACCAAGAAGCACTTCATCTACAACGGATAGAGAAAGATTGTGGGGCGATCGTCACTGATTTAAGAGACACAAATGCCGCTTTTAGAGAGCAAATTCTTAGGCAAGCCCGAGATGCCAAAGCAGACAGAGACCGTTGCCACGACTTAATGGCGCGAATGAAGAGGTAAATAGATAGGCTTTTTGATCAAATCTACAGTAATGCTCAAGTATTGAGGGCAAAGAACCGACACATAGGGCAATTGCTTAGAGAAAAAGATATGATCAGGGCCAGGATCAATGAAATCGGGCACCATATCACTATAAGATGCCTGACCTGCGAACAAGTACCCCGGCCTACCCTCTTCTCTTCAATCATGGGATGTGTCCACCAAGTCATGGTAGAGTTGGGGAGTCTACAGAGAGATCTTACACCGAGAACCGCGGTAAGGCCAAACAACGCCTCACGGATGCAAAGATTCAAAGCGTTGGAACATGCTTAGAAGAGTCTGTTATATTTTGACTTTTAGAGTCTGTTTTGTCCTTTTAAAGTTTTCCTCCATTGTCGTCTTTTTGCAAAGTGTTTCAAGTTGAAATTTGTGAAATAAAATTCAAAAAAAAAATATTTCATTCGTATCTTATGTTTCTTGTTTCCGAACTACGCCCGGTCTAATTCATACGGGGACATGATACGTAGGCAATCCACATAAGATTCGACTATCAATAAAAGAAAAGAAAAAAGAAAAAAGGGGAAGATAAAATAAAAGAATTTGATAAAAAGAGGGAGAAGATGAAAGCCAAGGAAAGTATAAACCGGAATGACGCATCGCAATCGAATACATGTAACAACATAATCAACTCTATAAGTGCATCGCACCCAACGTGAGATTACTTATCTGTTATGTTATTTCAGACTAACCGTTTGTTTGCCAAACTGCAGGTTTTAGTAAAGAGTGGTTGATTTTATGGTAATCTGGCATCACATTCATACTTCACGAGGTCCAAAGGAAGAGTTTAGCAGCCCGAAAGTACCCATCCTTATTTCACAAGGTCGAAAAGAGGTGCGAACATGTCTTCAGAAATCCCTCTACCAATCATTCCCGTTTTGGAAGAAAGCTCCATAACAACCGTTCCAACTACTGAGTCAGCAGCTGCGGAGGAAAATAGGATTTTGCGCTTCCGCATGCTGGAGATGTTAGATTGGAATAACGGGAAAGAACCCTTTAGTCCAATCCCTGGGTTCCCTGAACTATTCCTTAGATCCAGTGAGATTCTAATACCCCCATCGATTACCCACCTACTCTGTTTGGGTATTCTAATATCGCAGCCCTCTCCGAATCACCCTCCACTTCCTATCCTCGGGTGACAGTATTGGATACATCCACAAGAACATCAGTCGGTTTGCCAGTTCCAATCACGGCACATCCCGCCACACATACTCCTTTCTTTGATTCCTCGTCCTTTACATTCCCGACACCACCCCTTGCACGGGATCCTACCCAGGTTGCCACCAATATTTGTCCTCAGCCACCTCAATATGAGTTCATACCAAGACAAAATCCAAAAGCTCCCGAGTAGGATGAAATGGCAAAAAGAATGAGAAGCTTGGAGCAGAGTCTGAAAAACATGCAAGGTCTGAGCGGGCAGAAGTGTTTCTTACGCTGATTTGTGCATGTTCCCACATGTACATTTGCCATCAAGATTTAAAATGCCAAAGTTTGAAAAATATGATGGATATGGCGATCCTATTGCTCACCTCAAGAAGTAATGCAATCAGTTGCGAGGTGCAGGTGGAAAGGAAGAGTTGCTAATGGCATATTTTGGAGAGAGTCTGGTTGGGATAGCCTCAAAATGGTACATGGACCAGGACATATCTCGCTGGCACATTTGGGACGATTTGGCCTGAGATTTTGTTAAACAATTCCAGTACAACATTGACATTGCACCGGATAGGAACTCTTTATCGAATTTGAAGAAGAACCCTCAGAGAGTTTCATGGAATATGCCATCAAGTGGCGTGAAAAAGCGTCTAGGGTGAAACCCCCCATGGATGAAATCAAAATGGTCACGATTTTCCTCCAGGCTCAGGAGCCGGACTATCTTCAAAACATGACGTCAGCGATGGGAAAACCTTTCACCGAAGCAATCAAGATTGGAGAGATAGTGGAGAATGGCTTGAAAACTGGTAGAATTTTGAGTCAAGCGGCCATTCGAGCAACCTCCCAAGCCATCCAAGGAGGGTCTGGAGGGATGCCCAGGGGAAAGAAGAAAGAAGAAACTGTCATGGTGGCAGTAGAAGATAGAAGATACCAAGCCCCAAGGCAGGTATTCTCTGAAAGGGCCCCCCAGCATTACTATTCACACGACGGCATGACCTATGTTCCTCCGCCTCCACCCTATGCGGTCATGAATGCTCAATATTTTGCACGGCCGCAGCCACCAACCAACAGAAATCCACCTCCATTCCAAAGAAACCAACCTCCCTACCTAAACCAATACAACCCCCGACCAAATAACACCCGCCACCGTGAGCCACCCAAGACGAACTTTACACCAATTGGGGAGCCATATTCCACTCTCTTTCCCAAACTCAGGAAAGAGAACCTATTGCAGCCCATTCCGTAGAAGATGCAGAATCCGGACTCTCCTGCCTACCAACGAGGAATATACTGTGCCTACCATTCAGGGGTTGAAGGGCATAGCACCGACAATTATTGGACTTTGAAGAAGGTGATGCAAGATCTAATCAATAAAGGGAGGATAGTTTTCACAGATGAAGACATCCTGAATGTGAAAAATAACCCATTGCCAGCCCACAACAACGGGCAAGTAATTGGGATGATTTGTCAAGATAAGGAGTTTGACCCGGCCTTAGAAGCGATAATTGCTATCGCTGACATGGAGAAGAGACCTGATGTTACCCCAAAACAAGAGAAAGTGGGGAAAAAGATTGAAGTTGCCAAGACTGGATCTGAAAAGAAGATCGAAATGAAGGCATCATCTCAAAAGAATGGAGTTCTTTACCTCCCGCGAGGCCGAGTGGAAAGACCCCTGTCAATAGGTGCCCCCAAAAGGTTTCATTTGAAGAGGGAAACAACGGTGTATGTACCAAAGGGAACCTATTTGGCCCGAAAGCAAATTGAACCACTACAACCACATGAACCCATGGTTATTACACGTGTGCAACAAAAACCCATGACAGATCCATCCGCTGTACCTTGGAGCTATCAACGGACACTCGTTACACGCAAAGGAAAAGAGGTCGTAGGAGAATCATCTGGGAGCATCTTGGGGCAAAAGTATTTGAACACGCAGGAGATAAATGATGCCACACAAAGGTGTTTCCCATCTAAAAAACCTGTAAGCGCAGAAGAAGTAGAGGTCTTTTTTCAGAAGATGCAGTTGCCTGACTATGAGGTAATAGACCAACTGCGCAAATACCCGAAGTAGGTATCCATGTTGTCCCTGTTAATGAAGTTCGCTGAACATCAGAAGGTTTTGTTAAAAACCTTGAATGAGGCATATGTTCCTGTTGAGATTTCGTCTGAACAACTTGAAAGAATGGTGGAGAGGTTCTTCGCAGTTAATCAAATTTCTTTCAGTAAGACTGATTTGCCTCTGGAAGGGGTGGCCCACAACAAAGCTTTGCATTTAACTGTCAAATGTGAAGGCTACTACATGAAGAGAGTCATGGTGGATGGGGGTTCAGGAGTAGACGTATGCCCGCTTTCCACTCTGGACTGCATAGGAATTGGAGCTGAAAGAATTCGGCCCAACAACGTATGTGTGCGAGCCTTTGATGGTATGAAGAGAGACACGGTCGGGGAGATTGATGTGATTCTAACCATCGGTATAATAGATTTTGAAGTGACGTTTCAAGTTCTAGATATGGACACTTCCTACAACTTTCTTCTGGGAAGACCATGGATTCGTGCAGCTGGGGCTGTACCCTCTACCCTCCATCAGATGCTAAAGTTTGAACAAAAGGGACAAGAAATCGTGGTCCTCGGGGAGGACGAGCAGTCGATTTTTCGGGACCCATCCATCCCATGCTTAGAAGCGCAAGAAGGAAGCGAACACATCGTTTATCAAGCTTTGGAGGTTGTATTGGCAGACCAACATGAAGAAGGGAACCCTTGCCCCCAACCCTTTTTGTATAATGCCTCCATCATGGTGGCAAAAGAAATGATCAAACACGGCTTCCAACTAGGGGAAGGTTTGGGAAAGTCCTTGCAAGGAGTATCAAAGCTAATAACTTTACCCACAGCTGAAAGCCTTTGATGGTATGAAGAGAGACACGGTCGGGGAGATTGATGTGATTCTAACCATCGGTATAGTAGATTTTGAAGTGACGTTTCAAGTTCTAGATATGGACACTTCCTACAACTTTCTTCTGGGAAGACCATGGATTCGTGCAGCTGGGGCTGTACCCTCTACCCTCCATCAGATGCTAAAGTTTGAACAAAAGGGACAAGAAATCGTGGTCCTCGGGGAGGACGAGCAGTCGATTTTTCGGGACCCATCCATCCCATGCTTAGAAGCGCAAGAAGGAAGCGAACACATCGTTTATCAAGCTTTGGAGGTTGTATTGGCAGACCAACATGAAGAAGGGAACCCTTGCCCCCAACCCTTTTTGTATAATGCCTCCATCATGGTGGCAAAAGAAATGATCAAACACGGCTTCCAACTAGGGGAAGGTTTGGGAAAGTCCTTGCAAGGAGTATCAAAGCTAATAACTTTACCCACAACTGAAAAGTTCTTTGGAGTAGGCTTTCGCCCTACCCTTGAAGACGAGAAATGGGCCAATAAAAGAAAGGAAAAGGGATGGGTTCTACCACGACCATTGCCATATTTGTACCAAACTTTTGTTCGACCCAGATATAGTGAAGAAGAAGAAGATGAGGTCTTTACATCAGAGGAAATCGAAGACATCTGTGGGGCTATGAGGCAAATGCTTTACGATGTTAACATGGTTCAATTGGGAGAAGGTACAAGCACCGCTGAGGTGCTGTATGTGGGCCCAGAAGTCAAATTGCAAAATTGGAAGGCCACACCATTCATAGTCAGGCGGGAGTTCTGGTAGATTTGTCCTGTCACTTTTCCTTCATCACAAGTTACTTTAGGACGTAACTTGGATGTTTTTCTTTGTTTTCTTGTATTTTCAGTCTTCCTAATGTAACTTTGTTTATCTTCAGAAAATTCCAAGAAAATGTACTAAATATTTCATCATTTTGCACTCTTTCTAATTTTTTTTATTTATTCTTTCTTTTCAGTCCTAATAATGCGGCTTTAAATAACATGACATGCTTGTGGACTTCATGCTCAAATCTGAACACGCCACCTAATCTGGAAATAATGAACCAAGATCCAGAATATGATGAAGAGGAGGCTTTTAGGGAAATAAATCGAGAATTGGAACATTTTGAGAATAAACCTAAGCCGAACTTGAATGATATTGAACCGGTTAATTTGGGAACTGCTGAAGAGATCTGAGAGACCAAGATAAGCATCCACACAGATGAGAAAACTCGAGATGTGATAATCGAGCTCTTGTTTGAATTTAAAGATGTGTTTGCTTGGTCTTACAATGACATGCTAGGATTGGGAGCCGATCTAGTGGTGCACAAGTTGCCAATCTACCCTGACTGTCGCCCAGTGCAACAGAAGCAAAGGAAGTTCAAAACTGACATCAGTGATAAAATCAAAGAAGAAATCACTAAGTAATTAAAAACAGGGGTAATTCGGGTGGTACAATACACCACGTGGTTAGCTAATGTTGTGCCTGTGCCAAAGAAGGACGGAAAGACTCGAGTATGCGTGGATTACCGAGATCTAAATAAAGCAAGTCCTAAAGATAATTTTCCTTTACCGAACATCCACATCCTCATTGATAACTGTGCCAAACATGAGATACACTCATTTGTGGATTGTTATGCGGGATATCATCAAGTGTTGATGGATGAAGAGGACACCGAGAAGACTGCTTTTACCACACCTTGGGGAACTTACTGCTACCGGGTCATGCCATTCGGTTTAAAAAATGCTGGAGCAACGTACATGAGAGCTATGACTGCCATTTTCCACGACATGATGCATCAGTAAATAGAGGTGTACATAGACGACATGATCATCAAATCCAAAACTAAGGGCGATCATGTGCGAGACTTGAGGAAATTCTTTGAGAGGCTGCGGAAGTACGACTTGAAGTTGAATCCGGCCAAATGCGCTTTCAGAGTCCCATCAGGTAAACTCTTGGGTTTCATAGTCAGTAGAAGAGGTATTGAATTGGATCCCACAAAGATAAAATCAATTCGGGATCTACCTCCTCCCAGAACAAAGAAAGACGTAATGAGTCTTCTGGGCCGACTAAACTACATCAGTAGGTTCATCGCCCAATTGACTTCTACATGTGAGCCCATATTCAAGTTCCTGAAGAAAAATGCTGCAATCAAATGGTCAACTGAATGTCAAGAAACTTTCGAAAAAATCAAAGAATATTTGTCAAACCCTCCAGTCTTAGTCCCGCCAGAGCCAGGGAGACCTCTTTTCTTGTATTTAACAGTCTTGGAAAACTCTTTTGGCTGTGTCCTCGGACAACGTGACGTGACAGGGAAGAAAGAGCAGGCAATATACTACCTGAGCAAGAAGTTTACTAGTTATGAGGTCAAGTACACTTTGCTGGAAAGAACGTGTTGTGCTCTAACTTGGGCCGCTCGTAAATTGAGACACTACCTCCAAACTCATACGACTCACCTCATTACCCGGTTGGATCCTTTGAAGTATATATTCCAGAAACCAATGCCCACTAGAAGATTGGCAAATTGGCAAATCCTGCTCACTGAGTTTGACATATTATATGTCACTCGCACGGCAATGAAGGCCCAAGCATTGGCAGATCACTTGGCCGAAAACCCGATCGACGAGGAGTATCAACCATTGAATACATACTTTCCTGATGAAGAGGTGAACACGACAGAAGTTGTTTCAGAGGACTGTCATGCTTGGAAAATGTTCTTTGATGGGGAGGTAAATGCTAAAGGCGTAGGGATTGGGGTAATCTTGATCTCTCCTACCGGTCAGCATTACCCAGCTATGGCTAGGCTTCGTTTCTTTTGCACGAACAATACGACTGAGTATGAAGCTTGCATCATGGGTATGAACATGTCAATTGATCAGGGCGTTGAAGATTTGTTGATCATGGGAGATTCAGATCTGATTATCAAACAATCTCGAGGTGAATGGGAAACTCGGGACATTAAGCTCCTCCCTTACCGACAACATGTGAATATTCTTATTAAGCGATTTGCATCGATAGAGTTCAGGTACATCCCACGATGTCACAATGAACTAGCTGACGCACTTGCCACTTTAGCTTCAATGCTACCTTATCCGGGCAACGCCCATGTCAATCCTTTGGAAATCCAAATCAGGGAAAGACACGGTTATTGCAATGCAATCGAAGAAGGACCAAACGTCAAGACATGGTACTACGATATCACGAGATTCTTGAAAACACAAGAATACCCTGAATATGCTACTGGAGATCAAAAGAGGACCATTAGGCGACATGCAGGTGGTTTCTTTTTGAGCGGCGAGGTCTTGTATAAAAGAACCCGGATCTTAACCTCTTAAGGTGTGTTGATGCCGAAGAAGCAGGAAGAATCATGCACGAAGTACACGCAGGAGTGTGCGGGCCTCATATGAATGGGTATGTCTTAGCCAAGAAAATCCTTCGAGTTGGGTATTATTGGATAACCATGGAGAAAGATTGTTTCAATTTTGTCCGGAAATGCCATCAATGTCAGGTGCATGGAGATCTGATTCATGCACCTCCAACTGAGCTATATCCCATGTCAGTGCCGTGGCCATTTGTCGCTTGGGGAATGGATGTCATAGGCCCGATTGAGCCAAAAGCTTCGAATGGGCACCGATTCATACTGGTCGCTATCGATTACTTCACGAAATGGGTCGAAGCTGTCACTCTCAAATCGGTCACTAAGAAAGCCGTGGTAGATTTTGTACACTCAAATCTTATCTGTCGTTTAGGTATACCTGCAACTATCATCACAGACAATGCTGCGAATCTGAATAGTCGTTTGATGGAAGAAATATGCGAGCAATTCAAAATAACGCATAGGAACTCCACTCCTTATCGGCCCAAAGCCAATGGTGCCGTTGAAGCAGCGAACAAAAACATTAAGAAGATTTTGAGAAAGACAATCCAGAGTTTCAGACAATGGCATGAACAATTACCTTTCGCCTTACTGGGATATCGTACTACAGTGCGCACATCGGTATGAGCAACCCCATACCTGCTAGTCTATGGAACCGAGCCTGTGATACCGGCAGAGGTAGAAATTCCTTCACTCCGGACGATTGTTGAAGCAGAGATTGAAGATAGCGAATGGGTTAAGACTTGATTGGAGCAGTTAACTTTGATTGATGAAAAATGAATGGCTGCGGTCTGTCACGGACAGTTGTACCAACAAAGGATGGCTCGTGCTTACAACAAGAAAGTACGACCAAGAAATTTTGAAGTAGGTTGGTTTTAAGACGCATTCTTCCACATCACCAGGAAGCGAAAGGAAAATTCGATCCTAATTGGAAGGGACCATACATCATCAGGAAGATACTGCCGGGAGGAGCATTATACTTGGGAGATGTGGAAGAAAAAAATCCTGAGACAGCTGTGAATGCAGATGCTGTCAAAAGATATTATGTCTGAATTTGCTTCAATGATGTCCTTATAAGTCGAAATGATTGAAGGCTTTTATTCCCGCTACCCAAACACTACCAACCCTCTTTGTAAACCCTTCGAGCGGGTTACATTTCTTTGGCTACCCTCTTTGGAAAAGAAAATCCAAAACAAATAAAAAGGAAAAAAAACAAAACAAAGTTAACCTGAACTACGTTCTGACTTGATTCCGAAAGGATATGTAGGCAACCTCTCCCCGAGGTTCAGTCACACCAAACCAAAAATCCTAAATTTCCCCAAAAAAATGAAACTGGGGCAGATGATATGGCGATTCAGTTTAGATCCGTCAAGATGATTCCAAAGTTGTAATTTTGTCCATAATTCTTGTTACCCAAACCGAGCACAAGTCCATCAAGATCGATGCGGAGAAATAGAAACTGAGAAAACATCATTGTTGCGATCCGAAGCATTTGGAATGAAAAGAAATAAAATGAGAGAGTCTTATTGGTGAAAACCTTCGGGCACCATGAGACAATGAAAGTAGAGAAATACAAAAAGAGAGAGTCCATTAGTAAAAACTCGCAAAGAGTGCTATCGGGCGATGGTAAGAAGAGAAATGAGAGAGGTCAATTGGCGAAAACCCGCAAAAAGGGCGCTATCAACCGAAAAGGGTATTTCACCACAAGAGGTCCTGGCACAACTCCTTAGCTTGGAAACATAGACCCGTTTTGGTTCACAAGGAAATGAGAGTTTGTGACGATCAAGCATCTAGTTCAAGAAGCATGTCATGTCGGTTTGAAGTCAGCATACACCCCAGATAAGTCCTTCTTTCCCCGAAAGGGACACTTCTATTTTGATTCATTTTTTCATTCTTTGTTCATTTTTTTTTCACATCCCTTTTGTTTTAACTTTGAATCTCGAAATCATTACAAAGAAAGGTGACAGGACCGATTATACAGAATTCCGTATGGTAAAGAAGAAAGACCCAGCCTCAGTGGTGTATTGATACAATTCCCGATTGATCATGATGATTGATTATTTCCAAAAGAAAGGATGATTAGAAAGGAAATGGAAATCAAAGGCTAATGTCTTAGGAGAAACAGAATGAGACAGAAAGATAAGAGCCCGTACAGGAAAATCCTCATAGAAAACCCGAGGCTAAACCCGGTCAGTTTGAAAGGAAGTCACCCCAAAGCCAATTGGTAGCAAAGTTCTCAATGGAAATGGGGAAAAGATCAAGCAATGAAGATAATCAAGGCCACAAAGTCAACCACTTTTTCAACTAATATAATGTTGTTTGTTGAAAGCATGTCTATTTAATTGTGCAAGAAGAAGGTACAACCCAAAGAAGTGAAATACGCGAGCATTCAAATGACTTTGAAACAAGGAGAACGCCTAAAAAGGGAAGTTTCTTTTCAAAAGCTTTATCTTATGCATTTGTTTATGGGTAAAAGGAAAATGCCTAAAGAAGACCCAAAAGGAAGAAGAAAAGAAAGGAAAATGAAAACTCCAAACAGAGAATCAAATCATGTCAGTCCAATATCTGTTTGGACCCTGGTCAGAAAACCGAGGGTCTTTCCAGCCAGAAAGCCGTGAAAACTTTCTTTCAAAAATCCCGGTCAGAAAACCGATGATCTCCCAGTCAGAAAACAATGGAACCATTTTTTTTTCAAAATCCCGGTCAGAAAACCGAGGATCTCCCAATTGTGGAGCCATTTCTTTTAAACCCCGGCCAGAAAACCGAGGGTCTTCCGGCCAGAAAGCCGTGAACCTTTTCTTCCAAAATCTTGGCCAGAAAACCGAGGATCTCCCGGTTAGAAAATTGTGGAGCATTTATTTCCAAAACTAGGTTTTAAAAATCAAGATTCTTTTGGCCAGAAATCCGAAGAGTCTTTTTAATCATTTTCTGATCTAGCTCACGAAATTTTCCTAGTGAAACTGGGGCAGAAAAATTTCGTTCCAGTCAGAAAACTTCGGAACCGTTCTTTCAAAATCCCGGTCAGAAAACCGAGGATCTCCCAGTCAGAAAACTCAGGAACCGCTTCTTAAAACCCCGGCCAAAAAACCGAGGTTCTTCCGGCCAGAAAGCCGTGAGACATTGTTTTGGAATTCCGGCCAGAAATCCGTGAAACTCTTCTTCAAAATCTCGGTCAAAAAACCGAGGATCTCCCAGTCAGAAAACTGCGGAACCATTTCTTTAAACCCCGGCCAGAAAACCGAGGTTCTTTCGGCCAGAAAGATGTGAAACAACGCTTTTGAATACTGGCCAGAAAGCCATGAAAACTTTCTTTCAAAAAATCCGGTCAGAAAACCGAGGATCTCCCAGTCAGAAAACTACGGAGCCGTTTCTTCAAAACCCGGCCAGAAAACCGAGGGTCCCCCGGCCAGAAAACTATGGAACGTTTATTTGTGAAACTATGATTTCTAAAAATCAAGATTCTCTTGACCAATACCAAAGAGTCTTTTTAATTATTTTCTATATCACAACTAACTCACGAATTTTCCTAGCGAAACCGGGGCAGAAAGTTTAGTTCGTTTGTTTGTTTTGTTGTCTAAATAGGTTTGACCTCAGGACGCAAAGATCGAGATAACCTACGAGTGGAATCTCAATCCATAATGAAGAAAAGAAGAAAAAAACCAAAAGAAAATGAGTTCAAATGTTGGAGTAAACAAAAGCGCGGATTGCTCAGAATCTGATTGAAGTCACAAGCTCCGCCGATTCCATTTCACTCAATGTTACAGAAATAAGCAAGCACGTACAGCCTGCGAGCATCAAGATTCGGATCGAGGTCTACAGCAAAATTAGCTAAGACTCAAGATCAAGTTTTCAAAATAATCATAGATAGGAATCTTGTAACTCATAATTGATAGCATAGTTAGTTTAGCTTTAATTTCTCTTTTGGCATAATAAGGAGGTCAGTAAGCAGCAACAGCAACAACGACAACAATTACAGCAAGATCACAGCTTCATGGTCGTCCCAGCTACCAAAATTTCCCGAACTACATTGACCTGATTCCTGTTTAGCCCAGGATATGTAGGAGGCCTCCCGAAGCAAGGGCTCGGTCAAGATCTTTAAAAAATGCTTCACACGGAGTGCTCGAACGGGCAAAAATCACTCATATTTGCTTATTATTCTTTGCACGAAAACTCTTCGCATTTTTGGCGCAAAGAGGGACAGCTGTGAGCACGTGATTTTTGCCCTACATGAGAATTACTCCCAAAAATCCAAAAAATAAAATAGTTTTGTGCTGTGTGTAATTTTTTGTAAATTTTGTGTGTTTTTCTCAATTATCATTTGCATTTTTTATGTGCGCATGTTTATTTGTCAAATTAAGAAAATACCAAAATATGACATTTGCATTTTTAGGATTTAATTTTATGATGAAGTAATCAGGTTTATTTGACAAAAATGGAAAATAACAAAAACAAAATGTGTATTTTTTGCGTTTTTAATATTTAAATACCTAGTTGTGTGATTTATATTTAATAGATATTTAATTGTGTGTGTCAATTGTTAGTAGAACTAATTTAGTATTTTTTATGAGTTAATTTGATTTTGTAGTGTAATTTAGAAATTTAATTAGGAATTAAAAAGAGAGGGGAAAAGATTTGGAAATAAAAGAAAATTTGGACTGGGCTGTCCAAGACTTTTTGCAAATTCAGGCCCAAACATTCATTAAACCCAGCCCAAATCCGGAAAACACCAATCCAACCCTTAATTAAAACCAATGACACCATCTCAACCGTCCAATCCCACCCAATCCAATGGACAGGATCCTCTCTCCCATTAGCTAGACCCCGACCCGTTTTCTTACCCGGTCTGATCCCCTCCTCATTCCCAAATAACCCGTATCCCATCCTCAACCCCAAATCAAACAATCTCTCCCAAAAGACCTAGAACCAGCGCCACCCTCACACCCCTTCCCCATCTCCGGTGGCGGCGGAAGCTCAGATCGTCATCAAAATCGTAACAGGCAACCATCAGACTTGGTTCAATCATACCCCTACCCCGTTTCCCAAAACACCATGCAGAATCCCTCAAATTTCAAATCTAAGATAGCCAAAACTATTAAGCTTTCATTCCGTTAATGCTTGTCGTTGATTTTGGGCGTGCCTTGAGTCGAAGTTAATATTAGTTAATGGCTTTTGTCAAAGAGCCGTTGATTAATGTGAGTTTTGACTCATCTCAAATTTGTTAAGTCTCGATCAAAAGGCTTTCGTTTGAGCAGGGTACTTTTGAGTTCAAGTCACCTTTGTTCCTGAAGATGCTCAGTTTTATTGGGCCTCCACTGATATTCCATTCTCCGTTTCTTTTAGTTCCATTCGACCCCAAAAATCCAATTTCAAAGTCAAATCCAAGATTTGTTCCAAGATTTGTTCGTTCCAATTTCTGTTTTTTCTTAAGGTATTTTCTCTTCTTCTTCTGTTTTTATTTATTATGGTAGTCATTGTTTAGATTTAGTTGCTCATTTGTTGTCGTTAGTGTTTAGTTTTTCTTTTTTTTTTTAGTTTTCTGTTTTCATTTCTTCTCCCACAGACCCTTTATTTGGTCAATTTTATCTCTTTTCTTGTCTGTTGAGTATATGGTTTGGTGTAATCGCTTCATATGATTCATTCACTTAAGGTCGTCAATTAGTTAATTCGGATAAACGACTTCTTGAAATTTGTCCGTTAAAGTTATAATTGATTAAATTCGTAAGTCGATCATTTGTTATCGATCATATATATTATGGTCGAATAATAGATGTCGTTGTTTAAATTCGCGAGTTTGTTGTTTGAAATCCCGGGCAGTGGGTTATCACTATTTTGAATTGTATTGATTTGACGATTTTTTTATTTGTATTGTTTTGTTGATTGATATTGATTCTGAGTTAGCTACTGAATTGGTTATACACTGTTGCCAAATGCTTGCCAATGACACAGTCTTTAGTTTGCTAACAGTCTTTAGCTATTGAATTGGTTATAGCTGTTATTCATTAATTAATTAGGGGTTGCTGATAAATTTTTAGGGGGTAATTAGCATAAACTTAGGGGTCAACTTAGGTAGTATATAATATGGGGATAGTGGTGATAATAGTAACTTCACTAATATGATTTTTAAAGAATAAGTGTGCATTAGTTATAATTAATTACCACTAGGATAAATAATTGACATTAAAATAAGAATAAGATTGATGGTGGGGGAGGGACAACACATGCCTATTAAAGGGAGTAGACATTTTCTGGAAAAAAGACACATTGACACCTTAAAAGAACAGATTATCATATGCTCTTGGACTTGGAGAAAAGCAGGGTTTTCATACATTCTGAAATAGAGATTCTAAAACACATTTTTTGAAACAGAGCTTCTAAAATACTTTCTAAAACAGACTGTTGCAAAGATTTGAGGGAGATGTTGAATTCTCGGAAGAAAAGAAGAGAGTTTAAACCAAATCCCAGAAGTTACTCTTCTTTTAGAACTTGAGAAATACTTGAAAGATATTAGTGTGTGAAGTGTAGAACCTACTGTTTCTATTGAATCTCGGAAAGTAAAACTTCATTCTAAATCACCAAGTGGCATTTTTAGTCCCGCTTCTGTCTGTTGATTCTGTGGATTTCTGGTGTTTCATTTGTTGAAAGTTATTTGAGCTGTCTGAATTGGAATACCGGTTTCTGTCTGGTTTCAAATCTTCCTGGGTTTGCTGCATTTGTTACTGGGCTGTTTTTGATTGTTGGTTGCTATTGTTGCTTTGATCCTGTTGCTGGTTCCTCATCATTTTCCTTATTTCTTCGAAATTGCAGGTACCCATCTTCTAAACCTTGAACCATGTATGAAGTATGATGAAATGAGTTGTAAAAAAAAACCTCAAGCATAGATTCAGCATGCTTTGGTCTACTAATGCAGTTCTATTATGTGTAAATTAATTGATTTTCTGTTTATTTAAATGTATTGAATGTTTATTATGAGAGAAAAATAGGACTAGGGATATTGAAAGGATGGAGAATTAAAAATAGTAGCGCCATCCTACTGATTTTGCCGAAATCAGCAGACTTTAAGAAAATTCCTTCTCTTGTTAATTCCCTCTCACGATGAGCTTCTAGTGAACAGGAACTTCGAGGAGTGATTTTGATATTTCTGGTAGATTTCTGGTTTTGTCGGGGTGTATTGCTGTCTAAAGTTTTTGGTGATGTTTGAAGTCATTTTTGCACGTTTTATACTTTTGTGAAGGTCTATTTTTTTTACTCACTATGCTTTGAATCTGGTAGTAATTCATAATTTTTATGCTATAGCTACATCAGGGAGCATTCATATTAGTTCAAAGATTTCTTTTAGTATAATATATGCTGATTTTTATTTATTTATTTAAAAGTAATTTTTAAATTTTCTTTGTCAATAACTTGGTAGTAGTTGGACGTCAGATTTTGAAATCACATTATAAAGGGATTTGATGAATGCCAATCACTTTCCGTCAGATTTGGGCCATATTATAAGACCCTACAATGGCCCATACTAATAAAAAATCACAAGCTAGACAAAATGAGGCAGCAAGTCTATTGTTTTCAATTATTTGAATGTCTATGACAAAGAGTTAGCAAGTCAACATCAAGGTTTATAAGTTTATCATTTGATATAAATCTTGATCAACGCTCTTTGGTTTGCAATTATTAAAAATAATTTATTAATGGGCAACATTAATTTATACTTGAAATAATGATTTCGTGTATATATATATATATATATATATATATATATATATATATATATATATGCAGTAATTCTCATATAATCAATTTTAATTTTATTAGCTAGAATCCTTTGCACTTCCAAATAAACCCCTAGGCCCATCACTTTCACAAAACTATTTAGCTTTTATAAAAATGTGCCATTTAGCAAATATTCCACGGCCCGCAAAGCTAAAAATGTGTAGTTACTTTTAGGTGCGTATTTTAATAATATTATCTTCCTAATACGGGTGCACATTTATGTGATCAAAAATCTAAATCTCAACAAAGTCGAAATGTGTCGATAATCACGGGTACATTGATTATGGCGTGGTTTAAAAATGCATTTTTATGATGTTGTAATTCTTTTATTAACATAATAAATAATTTGCACTTAAGTTATAGCATGTTTTAAAATCAGATTTAGCCAAACATAATAGTTTAAGCGACTGTGCTAGAACCACGAGATCCGGGGGTGCCTAACACCTTCCCTCGGGTCAACAGAATTCCTTACTTAGAATTTCTGGTTCGCAGACTTCATTTGGAAAGTCGAAGTTTCCTCGATTCGGGATTTGAATAAAATCGGTGACTTGGGACACCTTAATTTATTCCAAGTGGCGACTCTGAAATAAATAGAATAATTCCGTTTCGAATATTGTCACTTAAATTGGAAAAACTCCCTCGCCCTTACGCATTTATCCTTCGGGGTAAGCGCACCAAAAAAAGGTGTGACAATGATTAATTGATACACTGTGCTGTGGAATCTGAGTTATAAGTCTTTGATTGAAATTCAACAATATTCAATCTCTTTCTCTGAGTTTTGGTTAATTGATAAGTGATTTTGATTTCATGGCTATGTGTGCAATTTTGTGAAAATGACTATATTTGCAACAGTCTTGTGTTAAGCTGATTACTGTTAATACTTATCATGCCTAGGTGGAATTGGTTATAGCTGCAGTAGTATATAAACTTGAAAAGTAGCTAAAATTGAAAACATGTTAAGTAGTTTAAAATAGGTTAAAATTGAAAACCACAAAAGAGGTTATAAGTGAATTGAATAACAAAGAGTGGTCAGTTTTGCAACTGACCAACTTTGATAGTCTTGAAACACTGGCTGAAATTTAAATAGACCAAGTGTGTAATAAAATGGGTTCAAGTCTAATAGGCTAGACTTGCACAGTCCCAATTAGCCTGTGTTCATTAGTTGGCTAGACTTGCAAAGTCTTAGCTAGCTTGTGTTCACTAATGGGCCCCAATTGCAAGGCTAAGTCCAAACTTTGGACTGGCCAAATCTTAAATAGGTTAGTTCTGAATAATTAAGCAGGCTAGTCCTGCAAACTAGCTTCACTAATAGAAAATGAAACAAAGAGTGGCTAAAATTGAAATAAATTTGAAGTCTAATCTGGCCAGGTCTTAAATATTAGTATAAACACTGGCCATTAGTTAAATAAGAGCTAAACATAGTAAAACCCGACCTGGACAGGTCGGGTAATTAGTGAATGCCCTTAAGGGCATATAGGGAATAGGAAATGAAAAAGTTGTGGATTTAATAGAGCTTATAGGGATACATAAGACATTTAGGCTCCTGATTTATGCAATTTTGCACAAAATTGAGGGTACATTGGTCCTAAAGAAAAGGTAACTTAGTAAATAACACTAATAAGTAGGGGCACACTAGTAAAAGCCCCCAAAAGGATTCAAATAGAACCTTCCAGCACATGCTGGAAGGCATCTCACAACAGAAAATGGGGCTAAAGTGTAAGATTTGGTAAAAAAGAATGGGAGAGAACTAGAATTACTTTCTATCTTTTCCCCCAAAAAATTTCACCACTTTCCACCTATAAATACCCCCATTTAGAACTTGTTGAAGGGCTGGATTTTCAAGAGAGAAATTCAGAGATATACATATAGATACATAGAGTAAAAACTGGCTGGATTTTGGAAATCAAAATTTTCAGAAAAACATTGTACACTAAATCGTAGATGGTTGCCTGGGGTTCTAGTTGGAATTCATATATGAAGATGTTTGGATTCCTTTTTATTCACTATGTTTATGTTGCTATTGCTGTGTTATTTCATTTGCTCGTTTGGGAATTCATTCTAGCCACTGTTGCATTGCCTGTGTTGATTCTAGTTGCTGTACCTATTCCAATCCCTTAGAACTCATTGAATCACTTTGCTGAATCAGGTACACATCCTTCTTCAGGCTATGTAAATTTGAAGCTATGATGAAATGAAGTTGCAGTTCAAAGGCTCTACTATTTTACATTTCTGTTTTCTGTAGCTGTTTAGATAGATTGAATTTGTAATTCATTAGGATGTCGTGTGTACATGTAGAAGCTCAAATGAGATAATGTAATAAGTAGTAAGTAGTGGTAATGTAGTTATAGTAGCTAAAATCACATAGTTAAAATAGGATAAACCGTAAAACTGGTCTGATTAATTTCGAAATAAGTCCAATAGTTCTAAACTCGTTAGTAATGATTTTAATCAATCTATGAAAATAGTTTAATCTGGTACCTGATAGTAGGATTTAAACAAGTTTAAATAACAGTGATAAAATGAAGCAATAGTTTAACTAAGATGGATATCAAATAAAACTCAATGATGAAGTACAACTATGCATCTGCGAATGAGTTGCCTTAGTTTATGAATACTGTGAATAAGTAAATGAATCATTTAGTTTAGTTGTGTTTTACATAGTTAAAAAATCTCCTATCACTTAGCTAATAGATAACTCAGATCATAATATGAATTCGTTATTAGAAAACAAAAGTGAAAACAGTTTGTTAATTTAGTTTTATGTATATTAGACAATTATGATTTGAAGTTGATATTGTTAGTTTGTATAGCAATTTACTCTTAATGAATAAAGTTCAATTTGGATTCGTCCCTTTGCCTGTTCATATATATGAGTTTTCGTTTTCTGCTTTCATTACTTCTATTTCGCTTTGGTCCAGGCCCAATGTGTAACGCAGGCCTGGACTGTGTTCGAGTACCAGTTGGGCCTCTGAACGAAGGTCTCGATGTAATCTGGGTTCTCGAGACCCAGATATCAACAGCAATTTGCTGAGTATAGATTCAGAAGTCCAGGCCCAGTGATAACAGAAATAATAATAAGCCCTAGACTCACTTCTGGAAATATAAGGTAATTAAACTGATTAAGGGAAAAACAATGATAGAAAATATAGTCACACATTAAGTATGGACTTTAAAAATGCATGGGACGAGCCTCACATAGTAACAAAAATAGTGGGGCCCCCTTATAAATAATTGATAAAGTATATAATAGATTCGGGAAGGTTGGTAGAAAATTCCAACAACCTTTTCTAAGGATTTAAAGACGTTAGACGCTTATTAGGCACGATTTAATAAATATACCTTCCTTAATACGAGTGTGCACTTGGTGCGACTCAAATCATAAATCCCGGCGAAGCCGAAATGTATTAAAAGACACAGGAGTACTGGTTGTGGTGTGACCCGAAATACGTTTTCGCGACGTCACAATTCGTAAAAATATTAAAGTTGGAAACATGTACATATTGTTAAAAAGCATATAATAAGTCATGTAAACTCGAGAACGACATTTCGAGCGACCGTGCTAAACCCACAAAATCTGGGAGTGCCTAACACCTTCTCCCTAGTTAACAGAATTCCTTATCGAGGTTTCGAGTTTTGCGGACTGTAATACAGAGTCAACTTCCTCGGATTCAGGATTAACCGGTGACTTGGGACTCCATTATCTTCCCAAGTGGCGACTCTGAAAAAATTAAATAAAATCCCGGACCGATTGTCCTTTATTTGGAAAAACTCCTTCCTCTTTGATTATTATATCGATTTCGGGTATTTGAACATTGAGGTATACCCTACGTTTCTATAAAAAGGTCGAGGGGTAGTAAAAAGCGAGGTGTGACAGTATGCAATGGTTTGTACGAGACCTGACATTTCACAAGCTGTTGGAGTTATTAGCAGATATATGCATAATCCGGGAAAGGAGCATTGGCAAGATGTGAAGTGGATTCTATGGTATATTCATAATACTGTAGATGTCGGGTTAGTTTTTAAGCAGGAAGGCAATCGGTCTGTAGTTGGATATTGTGACTTAGATTTTGCAGGTGATCTGGACAAACGAAGATCAACTACTGGTTATGTGTTTACTTTTGCAAAGGCATCGGTTAGTTGGAAGTCTACTTTGCAGTCAACAATTGCTTTGTCTACAACAGAGGCAGAGTACATGGCTATTACAGAGGCTGTAAATGAGGCAATTTGGCTTCAAGGATTGCTAAAGGAGCTTGGTGTTGAACAAAAAGGTATCACAATTTTTCGTGATAGTCAAAGTGCTATTCAATTAGCGAAGAACCAGGTTTATCATGCAAGGACGAAGCAC